>JANIJG010009148.1:40146-81779 GCA_024611175.1 Megaceryle torquata | reverse complement strand
TTTCTTCTCAACTCTCCTTCCCATCCCACTGGGAGGGGAGAGGGTGACGAAGCAGCTGTGTGGTGCTTAGTTGCTGGCTGGGGCTAAACCACAACATTGCAGCATCCAATGTAAGTGTTTATAATAGACCTGCAAAACTCCTACTTAACTCTATAGGTCAGAAAACACAGCTACTTTCTTGTGGGAAATTTTTGGATAGAGTGTGGATGGTCATGACAGGTCCAGTAATATATAGTTTTGAAGCATGAAAAAAAGCAAAAGGATTTCCTGGATTGAAACAATCTGTAAAATGTTGGTGGGGCAGTAGATTTGTTTTAAACAAATTAGGAGTTTTTCTCACATTCAGAGCAGTCACTTAAACCAAAATGTCTGGAATAGGTAATGTGATTGTTAGTGTTAAGGCAGTGACATTTGTCCGACTTTCTATTACCGTGCTCTGACACAACTCTTTCTTTGGTAGCGTCTATGTTTGAAAGGTTATACAATCTAATGTGCCTAAAGCTGGTGGTGAGCTGCAGAAAATGCAAAATAAATAGCATTCAGATCTTTTATGTTGCAGCTGCCTGCCTTCTATGTTGGTGGCATGATTCTTAGAACATGTGCTTTGTTCACTCTTTTGCAACATCTACCACGGACAGATCATGTGTTTGGAAGCCTATAAATGTGTAATACACAATTAATCTCCCCAAAAAGGAGCAAAAACCTAGAATTTTACAACTTTTTTAAAAGGTACAAGAGAGGAAAGATACAATGCAGTAGGCTGGAGTGGTGTAATTTAAGTAGGGCTACAAATAAATATAAGGGGAGTTGTTTTTAAAATCCAGTCAATTGTATTGTTCCCCATTAGACAACTGTCTTTGGTGGCTACTCAGATATATAAAGATGGCCATCTATTGACATGAGTATTGTTTAGGCTGCACTTTTCATCACAAAAGCTATTAATGAAATGCTGGATGATGATCACGCCAAGAAACATTTACAACTTTCAAATTTTTTTGATAGCTCAAAGCAAATGGAAAAAAAAAAAAAAAGAGGTATTGTTTCCAAATGTCAGGTTTTTCTCAGATTAAAGCCTGAATTTTCAACTTGAGGAAGACTTGATGCTTGAGAGACTGTGATATTGAAAGCACCACTTCAATTCCATTTGAGGGAAAAGTGTTACCACTTCTGAGGCCATTGCTTCACCCACAAGGGTACATGCATGTCCTTTTTTGATCATTGCCAGAACATTCTGGGTTTATGTGGTTTTTTTGTTTGTTTGGGGTTTTGTTTGGTTTTGGTTTTGTTATTGTAAACAGAAGTGCTATTTGTCTGCAAAGTACTTAACCCTGATGTGAAACGTCACTGGTTGGAAACTGCTCTGTCTACCACTGCTGTTACAGCTGCAGAGTCGGTGATGCCATTTTTGAGAACACCATGTAAAGGGCTTCTCACCAGCACTTAGTGTTTCCCAGGTGCCATGTCATTTCACAGGTGGAAGCTGGAAAATGTCTTGTGTTTCTAACAGGTATTCCTTTTCCTTCAAAGCTACAGTGTGAATTAAAAAGTTCGTTGAGCCACAGAAATGTCCAGCTGGCTGTCCCATCAAATTTGTCTTTAGGAGCATTAAATGTGGATACTTTGTGCAACTGCACAGTTTAAAAATTTTCTTATTTTTCAGTGGTGCAAATAATAGAAATCCCATTGGCTTGGTGCCTTTTCAATCTCATTAATTTTTATTCTGCAAGAACTACAAGGACTTTTATTGTGTAACTTTTATGTCTGACATCTATGTAGTTTTTTTGTCATCTTAATCTTTTCTACCATTTTTGGTTAGACACAGTTCCTAAACTGCTAGAAATGAAATCTGCTCTTGGTTTATATGACGTGTACTGTCACTAAGAAAATAAGCATAAAACATGGGCTTAAAACAGAATGTCAAACATTTTAATTGTGTGGCTACCAGTCATACTGATTTACAATATTAGTGCTCTTATTTTCAAGTCAACACAATCCTGAGAGGAGTCTTAACAAGGAGACATCAGATTAACCAATAGTAAAGGCTGCACCAAGGGCAGCCTGTTTCTTTTACGTCATACAAAGCTTTTTCAAACTGTGGTGAGATGGCCTCCCAAAGTTCTCATGAGGAAAAAAAAATTAAGGTGTTATCCTACCTTTCTGCTTTCAATACCTGAATGGGCTGGTGGATCAGGGATAATAAGCTCTACTTGGCTGCACCTCTGTCTGTCTGGGATATAGCTTTTTGCTACTTCCAGCCTCTCTATTAGGAGTAAAAGTTATCTACAGGAGTTCTAGGAAGAAGGCTGTCCACAGGGAAATAGCTGGACTAAAAGTAAAAAGTAAAAGTCAGGCTGTCTCATCACATACCTTGGAAGTGGAAGAAAGAAGCCTGTCAGCGGGTGCCAGACTAAAAAGTAGAAGGAAAGGGGAACAGCACTGTCTCCAAAGCAGGCTGTGACAGGGAAGGAGGCAGGTGACCTTTTAATTTAAATGGCTACTTTCATTGCAAATGGCTGTTTCTGTGACTGCTTCCTACACTGTAAAAATACTGACTACAGAACAGGGTGGAGAATGCTGTGTCTTTCGGTTGCAGAAAACTAAGAAAAATATCAACAGAACATATTTCACATTTGTTATTGGTAAATCTAGTATGTCCCAAATAACTCTAATGGGTTGTACTGCAGTTTGTAAGCAAAGTGAATAGACCTGGATTGTCACAGAGTCAGTTCTGCGCTTATGGCCCAGAATCTTCTCTTTCACTGGCAGAATCTCATGACGACATAGTGGTGAGAAGAGAGTAACCACTTCATCTTCCTTATGGATATGCTGGCACATCTCCCTTTCAGGCTAAAAAGGGGGGGGTGGGGGACAGGGAAGAAAAAAGAATTTATAGACAGGGTTTGAGACTGCCCAGCTTTTCAAAATAAATCAACTTGTGTTACTGTTGCAGAGCATGCACTCTGTTCAGCTGGGGTGGAAATGCATCCTGATTGCCTGTGACAAATTAAATTGCAGTGCCTGACCTTCATCTAAAGAAGGCAAGCTCACTCAGAAATCCATGCCCAGATCTGTGTTATGGCTAATATTTTACTTCTGTGTGTCAGGATGCAGAGTGTTGAGGCATCCACAAAGCATCAGCTTGACTCCAGAGTGCTAGACAAGGGACAAGCACTGGGACAAGTTTTAAGAAAGCAGGAGATTTCAGTGTGTAATGCTGAGATTGACTGGTTGGGGTTTTGGAGTCTACTTTTCTACCTTAAAGGCTGAGGCACTTCTTTGAAACTCTCTGCTTCTTTCAAAAAAACACCGGAGGTAATGCGGCAGCAGAGAAGAACATATAAATAGCTCCTCAGTGAGGCAGCCTTTGAATGAAGCAAACACTCTGGCAGTCTAGCCAACTTCTTTCTACTGCAGTCCCCTCTAATTACTAGGAGAAAACAGGCTATATCAAGGAATGAAGAGTGGGAAAGAGCATCTTGAAATAGTAAAGAGCACAGGGTGGGAAGCAGAGGATGAGACTTATGAGGAATAAGTCTAGTACTAACAACAGCAAGAGGCTTTCTAAGCACGTAAAGCTAAAGCACAGTACTGTTCACTGGAGAATTAGTCAGGGAAAAAAATGCTTATTGTGCAATCATCAGAAGTATTTAATTGCTAGAAAAAACACTGTTGTTATTCAGTTGACAAATAAAAACTGCTTTTGTTACGAGCACTGCCATACAGCTTTGTGCTTTGAAGAAGGGTACATTTATTCAAGTGGTTGCCTGGCCTGCCAGAAGAGAGGACTCAGGTACATGACTGTGACTCTGTCTGACAAGTAGCCTTCTATTTGATATAGGTATCAAGCATGCTATGTTCTTGTTGCATATCTCACTCTTTGGACAGCAAAATAGAGGTTTGTTTTGCACTTTTTGATGTATCAATTTTATTTCACCAGATTAATACAGAAAAAATGTAAATTTACCCTGGTAGATATCATGTGAGGCTTGCCCTCAAAAAGGATTAATAATAAGCACCTTGGAGCAGAGCAGATATTCTTGTCTTGCGTCTAGTTTTCTGTGACCTTGGAGTCTGCCAAAGCAACCAGCACTTCCTCACTACAGTCTTCTGTATATGAGAATATTTCCACAATATCTACTAAACATCCTTCCAGCCCTAATACATTTTTTTCCAAATCCAGTCTCTAACTCTTTTAAGCATGATTCTTCTGCTTGTGAAGGATAAGTATGGGGTATACATGCATTCTTTAGTGCTACTAATGGATCTGACTGCTTCACAGACATGTCTTTGCTTTGGGTACCTTGAAGAGAAACCAAGCAAATTATTATACTTTTGATAAGTGTCTGATATGAATCTGAACAAATAACTCCAAAATCAAGGTACTCTTTTCATCTCTGTTCAGCAATAACAAGTACACTGAAGGAATGAGAGTTTTTGAGTCTCTGAGTAGGTGGATACACTCTAAACACAGGTATCTTCAGATGCTATCCTTGAAACTGAATATATAGTTCTTTAGGTCTGAAGGCTTACTCTGGAAAAATCCTGGGGTCTTATTTCTCTGAGAAGCTGAGGAAGGTCAAAGATTAAGCTGCCTGGTACAATCTGTCTGACCAGCAGTCTTGCAAGATGATCAGACAGAAGCACTGTAGTGTTTAGCAGCCCCATCTCTGCTTACTGGAGCTCTTCTAACTGTTCTGAGACATTCAGTGTGCCATGCTGGAAAAGACAATCAAATGCCTTCTTGAAGTGAGGAGATGGAAATCACTGACAAGCATAAATTAATTATTTTGATGGTCCTGTGCAAAATCAGAAATGTTTTAGAACAGTTTCTTGATATTCACTGGTTTATACTTTAGGAATCTAACAAGTTCTTACACTAGATAAATCCTGGGTGATCTAGGCACTACCATACGTACAAACAAATATTATAAATGCTGCTGCTACTATACTTCTTAATACAAGAATATTAAAGATAGCAATAAAGCCTGATGCATTTGTATCACACTATGCAGGCAAGATCAACTGATCACATAGTGTCTCATTCCTGAATGTAGCCACGTCTAGGAAGGAGCACCACAAGTGTTGTCACACTGCAGAAGAATTTGAGACAAGAAATGTAAAAATACAAGCTACAGCTGCCTCAGTGCATAAATCATACAGTTGTAATAAATTTATCCACTGGTTTTTCTTGCTTAGAAAATTCAGGAGCATATCTGATTTAAAAAAAAAAAAAAAGTCAAATCAGTGCACTATTATCCCTCTTTTCCCAATCAATACAATCACCCCAGCAGGGTAGCTTATTCAAAAGCACTCATCATAGCTGCTTTGTGTGCAGAAAGACTCTTATCACCTCTCTGTGATTTTACAGTGGTGAGTATTTTTCTAATGCTGTTTCCATTTTGGGCACTGAGCCGTGGATCAGGGTCACAGATATGGCCAGAGAAAAACAAGCATAATCTACTGTGTGTTTGTCAAACTAAAAACTTTGAAAGCTATTCTGCTCAAGTCTTACAGCAATAAATTGAGCCTTCCTAATAAATCACAGGCCTATGTTTGCAGGCTATGTATAACAGATCCTTGCCTATTGACTTTCACTGAGGTGGTCACTCCTGCTTTTTTCAAAACACCCCATTTACATCTCTCTCAATCTAAAGACTGTAATTCTCTTTCCTTTTCTGCTGTCAGGAGACCTCTCTGTTGTTACCTTTCTTTCAGGGTCTCTGTGTTTGTGTGGTGCACATACTTAGTAAAAAGTACCCTGCTCTGCTAGTGGATAAGAACACACCCTATACTAAAACATATATATTTTGTCCTGCTGCCCAAACCAGATCTGCCATCCACCTACATTGTTACATTTCAAGCCTTGATAAAATGCTTTTTTATGAACTTAGTAATTTTTTTACATGGACTCCAGAATAGTTGGTGCTGTAGTGAGAGTCTTAACTTTGTGTTGCAGACAGCCAGCTGCCTGTAGCTCAGGTCTACTAATGCCTAAGGTGAATCAAAAAACTACTTTTAGTCTTAAAGTTTAACTATGATTCTGAAAAGATTCCCACTCTTCCTTATCTTTTGCCCTAGCTGAGAATAAATCACTGAAGAGGAAACTCAGTTCCTTCCTGCAAAGCTGCAGTGTTTGCTGTGTGTGTAATCAAGGTAGTTTGTAACCAGCTCAATAAAAGTCTTGGTCTCGTAGCTGATCCCACTTTGAGGAGGAAGTTGAACTGGAGACCTTCTGAGGTCATGTTACAATCCTCTGATTGTAGGATCCTGTGTGTCTGCACCAGCCACTGGCTTTACCAATGCAGTACTCTCAGTCTAGTTCCCCTATGGGAATTTAAAGATATGACATACAATATATACTTTCGGCATAGATTAGGTGCACTCTATAGCTTGCTCTGGGCTGCTCAGGCTTTGCTAGACCCTTCACTCTTGCAAGGACTTTGAAGAGAGGAGAGGAACAATACAGTTAATTTGATCTGCTCTGATTGTTTTTCTTTACTGTCTTTTGGTCCATCTCAGTTCTCCATTCTTTCTTGAATGCAGATCTGTAAGAATTCATTAGAGAACTACTAGTATCTGAGTGATAGAGCCAGCATGCTCACCCCAAAATCAGCCCTAGTGAAATGGCAAGCTGAAATTTAGTCTGGATTGTCTCATGTCTCAATTTCTTAGAGAAGCAATTTCCCTATTATTCACTTAACCCACCAACAGTCTGAAGTTTCATTAGCTCAGTGTCTTATTGCCCTAGGATGTTCTGAAGGACTGTGGTGGCCAGGTCTTCTGATGCTTTGCTAATTCCAACTAAAGAGCCAGGACTGCTCATAAATGTATCGTGTGTTTATCAGCAAGGCAAGTGCTTTGCTTTCTTGCTTTTGCCGTGGCACACATTTTATGGTTGAATTCAGTTGAAAATTCCCTTTTTAATGTAATCAAATAGCTCAAAGAATATTCTCTGTAATCACTTCTGCAACATGACATCCTTACTGCTGCTGAAGTTATTTGAAAACAGTGCTTCACCATGTTTCTTTACTGAACTTGCCTATGGCTATCTCTAGAGCAAACTGAAAATAAGAACCACCTTACCTCTCAAGAGTGGATTAGCCGACCTGAAATCGAGTAAGATCAGATCAAGTATCATTCTAGTCATATCATTGATTGCTTTCTCTGGCAAAAACAATACACCACCACAAGTATTGACTAACTAATTAGAGAGAGCAAAGAGATATAAGAAGTGATAAAAAAAAAGAGATTTTAAAAATAATTCCATAAAGTATCTTTCTATATACACTCAACACTGAATGGACATTTATTAATGCTTTTAAAAATCTTTCTTTCAGATGTTCATGTTAATGAACATAGAATTAAAATTAATTGTTAGTAGAGCACTGCAGTTATTTTTATGCAGTCTGGGGTCTGGATAAATAGGCACTGTAAAAGATGCCATTTCTATCAGTGTGGCAGCCAGATACCTTAGTGATCACATGGCACTACAGCAAGAATAATAATGCTTATTTGTTTTTTATTATGAATTTAATATTGTTGAAATGCTTAGCTGACAAGTACATTTCCAACTCCACATACAGTGCAATCTATTTTCATCAGCCTCTGCTTTGGGAGATCTGTGCACTGTAACACCATCTATTAGAATCTATGTGCTGTATCATTGCACATTATGGATAAACTTACAGATTTTCACCTAATATTGGGGGGGTTGTAAAGAAGGAATAGGAATACAGAAAATGCTATAATCTCTTTAGCTCCTTTACTCTCTTCATTTACCAAAAAAAAAATAATCATAAAATGGATAGTAAAATATTTACTAGTACCTTGCTATTCTCACATGGCAAAAATTGAATTGTATAGTGTCTCACCTCTGTAGAAAGGCGGCTTGTGTCCTAAGAAGGCAGCCACTGAAAGAAGGGGACTTTTTAACCAGTGTGCTGTGAGGACTAATACAAATCTCCTACCTGTCCCTGCATCACTGTAATTGGGACTTTGGTATTTACTGTAACTCCAGAGAAGTCAAACAAATGAGTTGGGGTTTTTTTCTCAACTCAGGTGAGAGAGTAAGCATATGTTTTCATAGCTGCAAATGATCTAATTGAAGTGATATAAGCAAAATTAAACAACATAAAGTTTTAGCTAAGCTTGTTTGTTTGTTTTTTAATTATAGCGGACAGCTCACCTCTAGATGCTGCTTATTGCAGCTCAGCTGAGGAATGGTAAACTTTTAATTTTGTCTGTTTATTAAAAAGTATGTGTTTTACTAGCAAAGACTGATTCATTAAAGCTCTCAAACCTTATCAGAGCGACATATTTAAGTGATGTGTGTATTTCAGGTTGAAAATCAGAAAAGTCTCCCAACCTTGTATTTCCACAAAAGGAAAGTATCTAATGGATTTCAGATCATACTATAATGTAAGATGCTGGAAACAACATTACAGTCATCAGTCTGAAAAACACAATTTCACAGACCTTAAAGTTTCCATCTTTTAAATCAGCCTTTTTCTAATTTCACCTCTACCTTACATGAACCAGTCTGTCCAGTCTAAGCTGTTTTCATGTTAGCTGGTTGAAAAGCAACTCCTGCCTTGATTGTACCATCCACAATAGCAATGAAGGGATAATCCTCTTTCCAGTGCAAATCATAATCTGAGCATAGTTAACTCATGCAATCTGTGTGGATTTTTATGGATTTTTTTAATCCATTTGATGACACTTGAAGACGACTCAATACACACTTAAATACATCCCTTTGTTCTATTTTGTAAATAGTTTTCCATATCTCTGGGTAGATAATATTTGCTATGGGTTTTTCAGAGGGCTTAAATTTCTGTGTATTTCATGCCATTGTCTTTCACATCTATTACATTTTCTCTATTATCTTTTTGCCACTACATAATATGTTTTTTAAGAAATGTAAATGTATACATCCTGACATTTCATGCCTTGGATAACAGTCCAGCATTCTCATTCTGGAATCCAACTCATTATTCATGAAATTTTAGAAAGGTACAAATAGAAATGAAGTTGAAATGCAAATATACAACTTGGAGTTGCCTGCAAATGTAAAATAGAGAAAAGTTTTAGTAATTTAATCTCTAATAAAACTTTATCTGGCAAAGAAGTTCATCTTTGTTCACTGAGGGAGAAAAGCCTTCATTAGCTACACCTCATTCCTATTCTGTATTGGGCTAACTTTTGCACTAATTTTTGAATAAACATCACCAGTCTACTTAATTTGAGCACTTGTCATAACAAATTAATGCATCCTTGTACAAGAAACAATATCCCTTTTTACCAATAGAGGGTTCTGTTCACCAAGGGGTTTCACTGCCATTGTTGGCACTTCCATTTTCACTGTTTCACTGATGGATCCCTAGGAATCCAGCTGTGACTCCCAGCTGTTGGTGAGTGAGCTAACAACTCTATCCTGGTGGGAGAGGTTAGGCTTATGGCATGGTATCGCCACAGCATGATGGTCTGATTCCTTCTGACTGGGAAGTCACCTATACTGGCCAAACGAGTGCTGGAAAGGATGGAGAGTCCCAAATCCCGTTCCCTTTGTGAGAATTAGGCACCTAAATCAGGTGGGGATATATATCTCAAAAGACACCCCTGGACCTGCACAGCTAAATACTTCCTTTAAAAAACTGCATCCACAGGGAGGACCCTAAACACCTGAGTGCAATCCTGTCTAAAGGAAATGCATTTTCTGTCCCTCCTGTTCAGACTGTAATACGATGCAAAGAAGGAAATAGAGGCTTAATGAGCCAAAGAGATGCTATGAGAAAGATGCTTACTTCAGAGGGGGTTACTTGGTTCTAGTTGTGGCTCACCACACCAAACAGAAGACATTCTTGTTTAAGAGACAGGATCCATTTTTCTACTGCCAGTCAGGAAACCAGCAATGCTGAAGTGTCATCTGTAAAGTCATAGTCTTGTTGCAGCATCTTTTGCTAAACATTGAGTTTTCAGCTCCCCTGGAAATGGTCAGGTTTTAGTGACCTCTCTGGAATATATTATTTATTTACATAGCGCCTAAATCTCTTCTGACTTTCAAACATTTCCATTATTTTGGGGCTTTGTTGACACTTGGAGATCAATTATAATTTTTACATATAATATTATAAATAAATATTTATCCATAAAGAAAATTACCATTCCTGTAATACATGAATATGCAACTGCTTAGAGTGCAATCAGCTAAGATTAACTTTTAAAAAAATTACAACTCTTATAGTCGTGAAATCATGCACATGAACTCATAGAAACTCTGCTACTATGTAATTACAAATAATAGAGCCATGTTGTAGCTGGCAACTGTGAAGTGGCCACAGTGGACTAAGCAAAATAACTCACAAGAGTTTATTGCTCTTTTATGAAGTAGAAGTTGGAAAATAAAATGGGAAAAGATATTTCATAGCTAATTAAGCTAATTTATAAGAACCCTGTCAAAATTCTTTGACTTCACAGCATTGTGACAATTAAATATATTTATCCACCCGTGCAAGCACAGATATCCCAAAACTGAGATGGTTATAGTGGCTCTTCAGCTAGTTCTCCTTCCATACACTGACTGTTCTAGAAAAGAATTCAAGAAATTAGGAGGAGCCTTAAGTAAGACTATGCATTGGTTGTAATTTACCCATGGCAACAGCAGGGTTTTCAGTTTTTGTGTTTGTTACATATTTTAATTCCACTAACAAAACAAGAAGGTTTTCCACTGATTCCACTAGACCTATAGTTTTAACCCAGGGTTTTGCTACATATGCTGAATTTTGCCAGATCTAGAAAATAGATTTGGTCTGATGATTTACTTCAAAAGAATATTTGAACTAAGCTAGCTGAGTTTGCACTGAAGGAGATGAAAAGTGCTCATAAGATCTGTTCTGTTATTTCATCTCTGCATGGTGCATTTTGGTTTGAGAAGTGGCAATGGACAGCAGCAGAGGGACAAAGGGTGAAGGGTAACATCTGTGTTACTGCAGATATCTTGTCTGCCCATCTCCCAGAGAGTGTTTCAGGAGCAGTTAGTAAACCAAGAACATCAAAGCTGAAACTGTTCTGCTGCAGTTGCCTGTTGTTGATGTGTGTGGGTCTTTCAGTTCCTCCATGTGTTCAGCAATGTCTAACATGGCAGAAACTCTTGCAAGAATGGGCACAGAAATATATCAAGGTCTACTTTGTATTGATGCAAATGAGAGAATATGTTCAGGCAACTATAAAAATATATCCCTTTTGGAAACAGGATCAGTAATGCTTTGTGTTACACTCCCTATGGAAACAATTTACTTTTAAATAACTTTGCTATTATCAACCTGTTAAGATATCCAAAGTTTATGAAATAATATAGCAGGGGGACAACCGTTTGAACTCCTGTTGAAAAAAGAAGCCAAATTGCTTATTTATCATTTATCTGCTTCTCTCAGCTGTCAATCTAGTTTTCCTGCCCCCACTGATCATATTTTTGCTGTCTGTTCCTTAACAGATTTTGTTTTGATTGCTTCTGTTCAGATTCTGTCTGTCATCTCAGTGTCTAAGCCGACCATATGTTAGCTTGACCCACTACCAAGAAAACTTCAGTCTGAGTTCAGTTGAGAAGTTACTCTTGTTATTATTTGAAGATTTATTAATTTGTCAATGGCATCTGGTTCTTTACCACCTGCCCTGAAATCTGCTCTTGTTTTTTCATTGTTGGTGAAAAAAATAATTTCTGTCTTCCAATATATTAAAAAACAGCAACTCTTCCAGCCTTTCTTCCTACCATAAGGTGTGCAATAACAAAACAGCATCTTTGTGCTACTAAAATCCTTTTTACGCAATGAGGAAATAGTACTATTGCCATTTGTTGCTTTAGAAATTGAGGCGCAGATGAACAATCTGATTCAGCTGACACTAGTCAAAAGGATGGTGGTAAGATGAAGACTGCTTCCAAGCTTATGATTGATGTTGAGAAAGACTTAACTTTCTCCTTCATCTTTGGAGCTTCAAAAGTCACTTAGAGAAAAATCATAGCCAGTCTTTGAGCCATGCCCTTTCTGACACACTCTGCTGTTGGTAGAACTCTAGCTCCTTTGCCTCTCCAGCAAATGCAGGAGAGGAGATGCTGGGAAAGGTCTGGAGACACCATCACTATTGGCTATTTGCTTATCTTTCCCTAGCATTGACCTTGAGAGGACTGAGTGACCGAGCCACAGCCTCCTGACTTTGCAGCTCATGGCATAATGACAGGACTGTTCACTCTCACTGAATGAAACAGACACCCAGGAATGAATTTGTAAACAGGGGGTGCTACTTCCTGTCTGCTGCTTTAGCAAGGCCTCAAGCTTTGCATTTTCAGTCATTCAGTGTTCTCATAATAAATCCTTCAAAGCTTACATCTGAGTCTTTCTTTGTGCATGAAAATGAGACCTCTACAGCTTGTGCCCAGAGGTGCTTTCTGTGTAAGGAGTTGCCCACCTTCCTTCTTTCATTCTCTTCTGAAATGTTGCTAAATATTGTGTTGCATTGAGCTTAGCCCTTCAAAGCAGAGTGATATATGAGAATCATAAATGCTGGAAGATACCCACGGGAACACACTGAAGGTACCCCTGGGGAGGCAGGAGGAGGATGTTATGCTAGTAACATTTGAATAATGCAGACATGTCATTTGAAAATTTGTTCTCACTGTAGTGTTGATATGGAGATAAGTCAGGCTGTATATCTGTCTCTTGATCAGGGTTCAATATTTCTGTATTTTTGCTTGACTTAAGAATTCCTATCTTTTCCCTTCAGCTAGCCAAATGATAACCAGTGCACTTGCTAAACAGTTGTGTTGTTTATGTTATCTCTGTATTCGCTCAGAACTATAACAGGATGTTTATCTACTGAAGAAAAACCTGCCTCTCATTTACTCTGCAAAGCACTCCACTGCCTTCACAGTAACTGTAGCTGCAATTATTGTTGGCATCCAGAGATAGTGATTTTTCTATTTACACTTCATGCCTGGCCCTTGTGAAGTTAATAAATGAAGTCAGCAGTTACATTATCATTTGATAGACTCATCACCCGATAGTAGCTGCTGAAATATGCAATAAATAAAGGTCCTAGAGGGAAGAAAAAGGGTTAGAAAAAACCAGCATTATACATTTTTTTCAAAGAGAATTGCATTTTTTCTTTTACTCTCTGTGAAGAAATTTAATTACATTTTTTCTATTTTGTTTAGTATTTACTTTCCTTTGTTATTTTATGAGAAGTCACCTTCAGGATTTAATTAGTCTAAGCATAATTTAACTCGGGATGCAGGACTCAAAGCAAAGAACAATAATAGGAAGAGTGGCTTGGCATTTTGCTGAGATCTTCACTGACAGTAGTTAGGTAGGGCTAGGGCTTGCGGTCTGTTGATAGAGGCACATTAATTCAAAACATGCCTCCAGCAGCCTCCACTAGTGAAGCTTTTTTGACAGTCCTTTGCTGGGCCTCTCCACACAGCCAGAACCAACCCAGCCGAGATGAGATAGAAAAGATTCAACCTTAACAGAACACACAACCAGATCCTCTGGAGGCAACTAAGTCTTGGTAGCGGAGAAATCCTTTCTATTGTAATACCCATGGCAAAAATCTCATTTCAGCACAAGGATGAAGAAAGATGAATTTTATCAATTATACCAAGGCTTTACCTTAGTGGGTTTCCTCTTTGAGAGAGACAGCAAACACTATCATGACTGGCAGTGTTTGCCTGGTAATAAGTGTTGAGTATAAGCTCAAATAGACTATTCACCACTAAGCAAATAGTAATACCCACCTACACACATGTATGTTTGTCCTGATACTCCTCTCATTATATTTTTCAAGTAGACAAGTGACAAAGTCATTGGAAGAGTTTAGCTCACTGGTTCTGTTATAACTTCTCCATAGCAGTCATTCAGAACATACTGGTTCTAGACACTGCAGAATCTTAACAAGAAACACACATAAAGCAGATGAAAATTTAGCCACACATATGTAGAAAAATTACAGTGCATAGGCACTGCTGTTATTAAAGCCAGTAATAATGAGAAAGCATCTAAAATAGTTGTACAGTGTAATTTTGAGTATTCTCCTTCTCAGAGATGCTTGATCTTTACTCTCTGTAACACATCATCTGTCTTCTGGAGATTCCAGGATTATTTGTTAGGGTCTTTGGAAAGCTTTCATTTGGAGAGAAACATGGATGAATGTGTGTTCTTCCTCTCAGCCTCCCTCCCCAAGCACAAGGAAAAGAGTTTAGGTATATGTGGATTTGAATTTAATGTGATTTCTTGTCCTTTTGAGTCTTTATAATTTTTTTTTTTTTTTTTTTTAGTTTTTTATGGTATTAAGTTTATTAAATTCTTTCTCAGCTTGCTTCAATGATACAATGATGAGCACCAACCCAATATTTTGCGCATTCTTTGTTCAGTCACAGACAGCAGCAGCCTCTGCCAGAGAAGAGAGCACAGTATCTCTTTTGCTGGAGGTGCTTCTGAAGAAGCTTTCAATACTCTAAGGATAAGAGCTGCAACTGTGTGCTTAAGCTATGCATGATTGCTGTAAGATGTCAGTTCAACAGGACTCAAAGGAAAGGTCTCGTTGAACTCATAAATCCTAGGAAAAGTAGTATCCCTTTTCCCAACAGTTCAAAAGTCAAAAAAGTCTACAAGACCCTGTTTTCTCCTTCTCTGGAGACACTCAAAACCCGCCTGGATGCAGTCCTGTATAATGTGCTCTAGGCAAACCTCCTCTGGTGGGGGGTGTTGAACTAGATGATCTGTAGAGGTCCCTTCCAACTCCAGCGGTTCTGTAACCCTTCTTACGAGTCTGTTCTTTCTCTTCTGTGAGTTTTCCATTGAGTCCATTATGAAACATTGTCTACTCACATCTCCCTGTTACACAGAGAAATGGGCTTGCTGATTGAACAGACATTTTCTGCCTCTAAACTAAAACTTATACATTATGGATGATCTGTCTGAAAGTTTTAACATGAAATCCTAGTCACTTTTGTATCGATACTAAAGCTGCTATTAAACTCAACACGATTAAAATTTCTACCTGTATCCTTCAGGGAACTTTGGATCAGATTAGAATGTTAAATCCAGCCCTTCCCAAAACAAAGAGAAGAAAAAAAAAAAGGAGAATACGCACACAAGTATATTCAAAGTTAACATAACTTTGATGCTTAACTCACCTTGGGAACCTTTATTTTTAGAAGCAACAAAGATAAGGAAAAGATGGTGCCTGTTTAGTCTTAACAGGTTGTATCATTTTGCATTGCAAAGTTACTTATATCTTAGGATTTATATTATCTGTGTGTATCAGTTCCAGGTTTGCAATTCTAAATACTATAGAGCAAGAAAAGCTGCTGAAATATCACCTGTCTTTATGGTGATGAAGCATACAAGTGTGTTTTTGAGATGTCAAATGTGACTCAAATAATACACCAAATCCTAATTAACAGAAGTCATCATAGTTATTTTTTTATTGCTCTCTACATCAGCTTGTTTTCATAACACAGACATTTTACTTTATGCAGGAACAGATGTATTTGTGATTATTTGCACTGAAATATCCAAACATTACAGTAAAGCAGCAATTTACAGTTGGCTGACTGTCTCATCTTTAGTATACAATTAGTGAACAATGAAAAACTCATTATCTTCTTATTTCATTACATCCAGGGAAGCAAACAAATTTGGTGGTTTAAAAAAAGAAGTAAACAAACAAAAAGTATCTTGACTTCCCAGAAAGAACAATGTGCAAGTCTTTCCATGGACAGCACACGGCTGAAATTCTTTAAAGGGATGTGCACTTAAATAGGGTTCCTCTTAACTTCCAGGCTGAGATAGCTTTCCAGTAGTCATTTTGTCCATCTTTCCTTTAATAAAAGGATCTAGGAATCTTCACTGGTATTATCTACACATGTATTGTTTGCTTGTGAGGTAAAGCAAGTGAGGTGTTTCCTAGATTCAGAGCTCAATCTGCATCACTTCTTTATCAAACAGCAGTACTCAGTTCTACTGAGCTTTATGTTATAGCTAGTGTGGCTTGAACTTAGAATCCATATGGTAGACAAGGACTGATCCTTCCTACACGGCTCCATCAATGCTAAATTTCACTAAGCTATCCACTCATATAGTTCATTGGTCTGGAATGTCTGGACTTTTTTCCCCTTGCTTTCTTCTGCCTCATCTGAAAAAAAGGTTGATTAATTAATGGGTTTACTACAATCCAGACTCTTCTGCAATATGCTAAACAATACATGACCTAAAGTCCTGATTTGTTAAAGGTTGTTTGCTCTCACTGGAGCTACTTGTATGTTGAACAGTGAATAGAGTCAAAGGGTACAAAGCTGCTGTAGTTTGCAACACTGCAATAGATCTTTTTCCTTTGTGTATCAGGATGGTAGAGAAAAGGATGTTGAAAAGCAGAATGAACTGTCAGTTTGCTTCATGTTGATATTCACAAAAAAATCAATTTAACTTTTATTTTATGAATTCAGACTTCTTCCTTTCACATCCCATGTCATTCTTCAGTTATTGTTTCACCACTTAATATTGATTGATCCTGCTCACTTGTTGCCCTTCAGATTTCATGAACATCCTCTTTTAAAGTGTAAATTCTTTTATTTGAGGAGACTTGCTTGTGGATGGACATCTTGTTAATATCTTCTTATGTAAAAGGTAATGCAAGATATTTTAGTTCCATTGTCTCCTTCTCACTTCATTGTCTGTATTCTGATAACATCAGTAGAAAAAGGCTGAATGTTAAATTTTGTGATGCCATCTCTATTTAATATTTGGTCTGACTAACTACAAAAAATACATATCTTATTCCCAGTTATGAAGCACTAAGTTCTTTAAGTGAATGGAGACACAGAAAGGCAAAAGATGCTAATACTGAACCTCACAGTTAAAGTCACATCATTCTTTAGTACATTAAATGAGCATGTCTAGGTGAAGACCTCAGTAAGAATTAATCCTGAGGTAGACATGTATAAAATCATAGAATGTTTCAGGCTGGAAGGGACCTCTAGAGGTCATCTCGTCCAACCTCCCTACACAAATAGGGACATCTCTACCTAGGGCAGGTTCCTCAGAGCCTCATCAAGCCTGACCTTGAATGACTCCAGGGATGGGGACCTCCACCACCTCTCTGGGCAGCCCATTCCAGGGGTCTATCACTCTCATATTTAAGAATTTTTTTCTAATATCCAGTCTAAATCTATCCTTTCCCAACTTAAAAAAAATTTCTCCTAGACCTATCATTACAAACTTTTTTGAATAGACCTTCCCCCGCCTCCACGTAGCCCCCTTCATGTACTGGAAGGTCACTGTAAGGTCCCCCTGGAACCTTCTCTTCTCCAGGCTGAACAGACCCAACTCCCTCAGCCTGTCTTCATACGATAGATGCTCCATTCCCCTGATCATTTTGGTGGCCCTCCTCTGGACACGCTCCAATACGTCTACATCCTTCTTGTGCTGGGGGCTCCAGAACTGGACACAGTAGTCTAGGTGAGGTCTCACCAGGGCAAAATAGAGGAGCAGAATCACCTCTCTATTCTCAACTACTTTTCCCATGATAATCAGAGGAGAGACCTAGCACTGGGAAAGTGAGCCCTGCTGAGTGATCTGCAATGGATAAATCTCTGTCAGTGTCTATTGATATTGAGGGAAGGTAGACAACTCTTTCTCTGCTGTGATTATTGACGGAGAATGGCTGATTAGTTTCAATTAGGTGCCTAACTTTCAGATAACAAGAGATTAGGTGAGGTGAGTAAGGATGATAAATCATGACTCTTCTCAGTCTGGGAAAAAGCATATTGTTACAAAGAATAATTTTAGTAATGAAACACAAATTCCAGGTTTACATGATTCCAAGGAGAACAGATAAGATTAATTCATGAGGTCCCTTCCTCATCTCCTGATTCCATCCTTGTTTGTTTTTTTTTTTTCTGATGACAAAAAACTAACAGCAGTTGTTTTGAAGACAGATGCAAGCATCAGAGCAAAAGCTAAATGACACTGATTAGAGCAGTTCAAAATCCCTGTCCCTTGGGAGATGTTGATACTTTGACATATGTTTTCTTTCTGAGATGGGATGAGAGAGGTTTGATTATCAGCAATTGTCATGACAATATTTCTTTGCAAATGCTGAAATGAAGAACAGATACTTAATTTTGCAATAGCTGTACCTTCAGCATTTCAAAATGTCATTTGAAAGGTTTCATTTTAGTCTCATATTTTCACATTTGACATTCATATGTTTGTGTGTGTAGACATATCTCTGTGTATATATGTATATATATTTGATGTTGACTTTTTCCTTTTTAGAAGATTTCAAAAATTCCTTCATTTTTCCAGGAAATTTCTTTGGTCAGTACATTTGGTCAGTCCTAGTAGTGGCACACCAGCCCCTTTCTTAAAAGTATGGACTGTCAAGTCAGTCACCATGACAGAAAGACAGCTGCCTAACTGTAGCAGGAAACAATTCACAGTTCAGCTGTGAAATCCTTCTTCATAGTGACTACTTATCACCATCTTTCATTTTACTGATCATTCTTTTTCATTTACCCCACCTAGTAGGGAGCAGGGAATAATCTAATCAATATCTCACATGAAAACATTGATACATACACGTTTTAAATTAATACAATGGGATAGCAACTTATTTGAGGCAAAAAACCCCATGTGATGGCACATTGTTAGTGCAATTTCCTGTCCTTGAAGCAAAGTATTACCCTGCCTTATTACAATGTAAGGAAATCACCACAAAGTAACACCACAGATACCTTTTCAGATATTTTTATTTCAGAGAAAATAGATGCATGAAGTGGGAATGGACTCTGGGTACATGTTTCACCCATCAGACCATTTGAACACCCAAGTCTTACTGGAAAACTAAGATGTCATAGGAGTTGTTGGACATAGCTGAATAGTTGTGCAGTAACTCAGCAACTCAAAGACTCAAAGTAGTCTTTCAAAACAACATAAAAGTGACAGCAGACGCAATCACAGCATCAGTCTGAGTCATGGAAATCGGGGACCTCTGCCTAAGAAAATTCAGGTGCTTTACAAATATTTAACACCACTCAAGAGACCATTTTCCAAAGAAAGGGGAACTGTCTTGCTTTATCATTCTGATCCTATAGAATACATGAATAATCAAATAATCAATTTCCTGTATTATTTCCCTGACTGATTTGCTAAGAGTGGAGAAAGAGCCCACTAGACCTCTAAGAAAGTAATTATGTTGCAAGAAGTGTTCTTTCTTATGAAGAACACGGAGACACTGAGCAAAATTTCTTTAGTAACTGTTGGGAGTTTAAGTGAAAAGAGAGGGTTGTGCATGTTTTTAAGAACTGTGAAAATCTTTTTGAGTATGCAGTAGACCTGGCAGCAGCAGTAGGGGCTGGAGTCACAGCTCCAGACAGTGCCTGTTTCATCCTATTCTACAGCGAGTGGATGTGAGTGCCCTTCCAGCACTCACGTGGACCATATGCAATGTGAAAACTTTTTCTTCTATCTATACCGCTCACCCAAAGTAGTATAGCATCCTACCTGCAGCCAAGCTTGAAAATCAAGGACCAGATTCTTCTCACCCATCTACAGTGAAGTCAGCTGTGGCATAATCTGTGCTTTCTTAAAATGAAAGAAAATTTTGTTTACGGGATGGCTACACAATATGCCAAAGAAAACCTCTTGAACTGTAAAGCAAAAGTGCAATTTGGTGCAAGGAATTTAAGTCTTATTTTTGCTCAAAGAAAAATTACCCTTTAATAATAATAATAAGCAGGGATAATTATGCATATATACACATGTACACACGTGTACACTGTAATCAAACTGTAGGATTCCAGGTTGAAACCTCTCTGTTCTGTAGACATTACACATGTACCAGAACACAGGTATGGTATTTGGCAAAATGCTAGCTTGAGGGCTATTACAGATTTTGACTTTTTCACCACTGCACAAAAATAAGGATTTTAAATTACAGAATTTTGTTTACACAAATGCTCTTAGCTGTCAGCCTTGCAGATCAAAGTCTGTTCCACAACAGACTGCTTCCCACAGACTGTTGATGAGATCCTTCCTAACCTACTAGGTTAGCCATCTGAGGAGTGGAAGGACTTCTTTGCCTGTGGAAGTGATTGTTCAGCCTGAATGGCTTGTTCCAGCATCAACCTCTACACGGAAGCAAGGGTTGAGAGCATTAGATGTAATGGGGCTTTGCTCCAACATTCAGTGTTGAAAATCTCTGCTTTGTATTACTATGTTCAGGTTTAGCATGAGAACAAAGAAACAAAAGATTGTATAAAATTGTAAGTAAGATTTCTTAGTTAACACAACAGATAAAAAAGACTAGCCACAAAATTAATTTCCTTCTATTTCTGAATGTGTAAAGATAGTGTCTCCAAAATGCTGTATGTAGGCATGCCAAGGATATTTGCATATTTAAGAAACATGTGTGCCTTTGGTTATGTTTATATATAAGCACAGAATTTCAGTTTTGATTTTATATTTTGTACTAATTTTTTTCTCTTGTTTTTAACTTTTTAAACATTTTTTTTCTCACAGAAATAAAAAAGTAAAGGAACTGAAGGGGATAAAGAAACACAGTAATAACACGAATTCTGTTTTTCTTTATTTTGTAACAGATTTTGGGTTTGTCTGTAGCACTTTAACTCTCATGTAAGTGGATACTGCTAATCATCCCTGCAACCTGAATTGTGAGTGCAAGCAAAACTGGAGAAATAGTAAGAAACCCACAATTCAGCACCAGGCAAACAAGGATGATAGATGTAATTCTCTTTACCAACACAAACTGCAACTGTGCAAGCACACATGCAGAGATACACTGCCACTGTCTTAGTTATAAATCCAAGGTTTCTATGATATAATCCTAATTTATAACAATAGTCACTTCCCTTTCCTATGTATACTGGCTATTGCAGCCTGTTGTGCCCTGGGTCACTGATAGAGGTGGATGAACTGGTTTGGATGAAATTAGAACTGACCTAAATTTTCACCTCAGGCCCAAAATACATTATTAACCATGCCTGGAAAAGTCTGATGTTTTACTTCATTTTCTATATTTCCAAGAGGTTCAGAAAAAAATCATCAAACAGTGAAAACCTTAGAAGGAGACAAGCAAGCAAAAAATGCCAGATTTGCAAGATTTAACAGGTTTAATCTGAAGAGTTGTTCACAGGAGCATTCATTCAGAATAAAGTTCACCTCTCTCTGTTTGGAGGGGTAATGAATGAATTTTCCAACATTTCTTCCAAACATAAAAAATTTTAACAGTTGGTTTTGGAGTAGCTGATGAGTTTTGGTTTAGGTGTTGTTGGAAACCCAAAGACTGACTTCACAAGCAAAGGAATTAGCATCCAGCTGTTCCCATCTAGGTTCTGAAAGCAGTACTTTGCAAAAATGCTTATTGTCAGCTGTGATGCACTTATTTTTAGAAACTAACATTGCTACCAAAGGTTATTCTCATTCCCAACATTCCCCCGCCTGAGGGTATGCTCATTCCACATTCCCAAGGTATGTTTGCAGCTCATGTAGTTATATTTGCTTTAGATCTAATTTAGCAAGTGCAGGTAACAACACAAATGAACTGCACAGAGTCTGAAAGTCAGCACTGCGATTCTGAGTACTTTCTTGGCTTGCTACCACACCACAGCCTGTGCTGTTGTATTGTCATAGCTACTGCTGCAAACTAAATGATGGAAAATTGAATGTTCTTTAATTGCAATGCTGAAATGCAGTGTAGGTAGACACCTAATTCTCTTTCTCCCTGGCAGAGCCTATGAGTGATAATGTTCCTCCCTTTCAAAAGAACTAACGATTTAGGTTTGTGAATGGACTGAATAGCCAAGAAACCCACCCAAAATGTGTCACAGAATCACAGAATGTCTTTGGTTGTAAAAGACCTTCAAGATTATCTAGTTCAACCTTTGACACGACACTGTAAGCTCACCACTAAACCATGTCCCTTAGCACCAGGCCTGCATGCCATTTAAATGCCTCCAGTGATGATGATTCCACCACTGCCCTGGGCAGACCATTCCAGTGTTTGACAACCCTTTCAGTGAAGAAATGTTTCCTAATATCCAGCCTAAACCTCCCCTGGTGCTGCTTGCATCCATTCCCTCTGGTCCTGTCACATGTCACTAGGGAGAAATGTCACCCTCCTTGTCATCCTTCTTGATCCAGCCTCCTTTCAGGTAGTTGTAGAGAGCAATATGGCCTCAGCTTCCTCTTCTCCAGACTAAACAATCCCAGCTACCTCAGCCACTCCTTGCAGCACTTGTGCTCTGGGCAAGCCTTGTCTTTTCTGGTCACACTTCAGCACTTCTATGTCCTTCTTGTAATGAAGGGCCTAGAACTGAACACACTATTCAAGGTATGACCTCACCAGTGCTGAGTACAGGGGGACAATCACCTCCCTATTCCTGATGGCCGCAGTGTTTCTAATACAAGCCAAGATGCCACTGACCTTCTTGGCCACCTGTGCACACTGTTGACTCATATTTAGTCAACTGTCAATCAACACTTTCAGGTCCTTTTCCAACTTGCAGCTTTCCAACCACACATCCTCAAGTCTGTAGCTTGCCCTGGGGTTGTTATTACCCAGGGGCAAGACCCGGCACTTGGCCTTGTTGAACCTCATACAATGAACCTTGGCCCACTGATCTAACCTGTTTAGGTCCTGCTGTAAATCTTCCTCTGTTGTAGAAGAAGATCTGGTTAGTCAGGCAGGACCTGCCTTTCATAAACCCATGCTGACTGGGCTTGATCACCTGGTTGTTTTGTATGTGCCATGTGATGACACTCAAGATGACCTGGTCTATAACCTTCCCTGTCACCAAGGTCAGACTGACAGGTCTGTAGTTCTGGGATCCTTCTTTTGGCCCTTCCTGTAGATGCACGACACATTTGCTACCTTCCAGTCAACTGGGACCTCCCTGGTTAGCCAGGACTATTGATAAATAATGGAGAATGGCTTGGTCATCTCATAATCTTTTGACACGCTAACATGGGCCACAAGGCATCAGAATATCTAACCAGTGACAGAAATGTGAAAAGCTGCAGTTTCTTCCTAAATGACTTGCTGTGATGGACAGATCCCATCATGGATTTTCTCTCTAGCTGTGATTTTAGAAGATAGTTTATCAAAGTCAAGCAAATTGTAGTGATCTTGCCTAAGGATTTGAGAGATTGGTTTCAAGTTCATGTCCCTACTAATGGCTGCATAGAACAGCAGCAAGAGAAGAGCTTGAGAGGGAAGGGCAAATGCACATTTGTTCTGCTGTTTCTCCTGTTCCCTCTCCTCTTCTGTGAAGCAGAACTTGGTGAACTTCTTGAACTTGGTGCTTTGAAGCTTATTTTGGACACTTCTCTGCTTTTAATAGGAAAAGCTGAGAGCCTGTTACTGCCTGGAAGGGTTTCCTCCCACACACTAACATGTTGCTTCCTGTCTTTACACTTTAAAAGAGTGCACACTACGACCATGGAGCTCATGTTCCAGTTCAGCACTTGTATTATACTATGGTGCCACTAAAGACGCTGTGAGGCCCCACTGGAAATAGATCTCACTGTCACATTTCTCCCTTCATGTTTGCAGGCAAAAATGATCAAGCAGGTCAGTATTTTCCTAAAGGCCAGGAGACATTTCCTCTGAAAGCAGCTGCATGACCCAAAGCTAATTCCTGACTCTTCTTGCTTATGCTTCATGGCTCAGTCTTGTTAATTTAGACTGTAATACTTAAAAGCATTATTTAGCTCTTGATTATGTTTCATTCTTGGGGCAGAGCCACAACACATGTGGTTAGTTAGGACCTAAAAGCACTACTGTAATTAGCACTCCAGATACACAGAAGGGTGCTTTTGTGGGGATGGAGGGAGTCAGATGGCTTTTGTGGAAAGAGATGTGATGTGTTCTTCCAGAGGGAAAAGCTTGTATTAAGGTCATTTTAAAATGAAGTGTCTTCCTCTCTCCATATTCCTCCCTCTTTTCAAGCACTGCCAGGTGCTCTTCTGTGCTTCTGTGCTGAGTCATGCGGTCTGCCTGCTCCAGAGTGCCAAGTGACACCATCTGACAAAATGACACATCACAGTTGGACTGAAGATGTCTTTTTTTTAAATTTTATTTTATTTTATTTTCTGAGAAATATAATAGACATAGGACCTTTATGGCCCAGCCTGGTATTTGTAATTTTGTAATTCTAATTTGCCATTGACTCCTAAGAACTGGAAGTGCCTGGCACTAAAACTCTGATTTTTTTGCAGCATTATGGGAAATGTAAGCATGACTGCAATGGAAAGGAAGGATGTTTTCCATGTTAGTCACTGGCTTGGGAAATCTGCATTGTATCCTTGTGTAGAATCAAGTCCCTAGTGTTAGTCTGGACAGGTTACTCAGCTTCTCAGTGGGTCTGCTCCATGTCTGTGAAATGATTTCCCAGTTATGTCCTCTATTTTCATCCTGTTTTGGCTATTTAGTCTTGACAGCCCCTCAGTGGGAATCCAGGCTGTGGCTTAATGTTAGCACAGAAACTAGTCCAGCTGAACTTTGTTTCTTGCTTCTGGCTTTTACTGCAGTATAAAGCAATAATTATGTTCCCATGCAAAAAGCTGTATTAAAATGATGGCTTAAAAAATGAGGACTTTCAGTGTTCCATAAGTATTTAAAGCATGCCCCTTTGTGTGAATGCATTAAGATGCTGCCTTCAGAGTATCTATTATTCCTAGAAGACTGCTGTTTTCTTTCACACAGAGAATGAAATGAGCTTAGAGAATGACCCAACTGATCAATATTTTTTCCAGCCATTGAATCAGTGGATGTTGATTTTGTCTTTTATTTTCTTTTTTTCTCCCTGAAGCCTGCCCAGAGCTTGCAAAGAATTGAGTGATTGATCTTTTCATACAATTATGAAGTTCTAGGGAACTCTTCAGCAGAACATTAAATTCCTCAAAAAACATTAATTAAATAATGTAAGCATTATATTCCTTAGCATCAACAAAGGAGGCAAAACTAATTTTCCATATAAGAGGGTTTAGGGCATGATGACCTACATAGCAAATGCTGCAATAAGGCAGTAAGGTAGGAATAGATGCTCTTCTGTGTGGTAAAGAAGCTAGATGCACAACACTATATAGAAATTAAATATCCTGCTCAGTAGTATGAAACCTAATTTGCTTTTACTTTAGCTGTGGTGTGGTTTCTTATGAGCTTTCACGTCCTGCTTTAGTGGTTATATTTTGCATCTTCTTACTCTCTAACTTTGAGAAACACAGGAAGACATAAATGTAAATGATATGCTGAAATCTCTCCTTCCATCCATGCTTTGATGAAGGAAGATTTAGTAGATAACACCGATTTCTGGAATCCTCCATGTAACTGAATGGGAATTTCTTTCTCTTCAAGGTGGTATCAGTCTTTCTGAAAAATAACCTGGATTGTGGTTTCCCTCACTTGACACTTTGGAGATTTTTGACCGCATAACAATTTTACATTTTTTTTTGGTTTAGTTTCTTTGTGTTTTCTAATGAAGATTGGAAATAATTACCAAAGTGACAGTTAGATCTGTTTCCTTCCCCACATTTGATTGCCTTTCTTCAAGGCATTACACACTGGAGCCTGCAAAAATCAAAACATTCAGAAGGCTTGAAAAGCATTGCTAATATATATTTGCAGGTATTCACACTTCTTTTGTTTTTCTCCCTTCTAATTTTATGCAATACATACTGCTTACAAGATATCTCTAAATCCAGGTCATAAATCAAGGGATTATTCTACCCCTAACAGCCAAAGCTATTTGTTTTCCTAAAAGACAAATGAGGGAATAAATAAATAAACAGTGAAGTCAAACTCCCCTTGAGAGGAATCCAAACCATTGATTTAAATACAAAGAAGGAGGAAAATCTGTTAACCTGCAAACAACTTCTAAAAATCATCACTAAAGAGCCTGCAACTTCTAAAAGAATGAAATAAACACAGATGGATGAACAGCCTGGGATCCAATCAGAAGAAAAAGTGGTTTAAGATTCCACCATGGAAAAAATAAGGTGGAAAATGTGAAAGTGAGATAAAAAAGCTGGTTTTGAGGGCAGAATCTGTGGAGTAGATAGCTCTCTTCTCCATAACACTGAGTGACAAGGAGCAATGAGAGTGAGCAGAAGACAGAAAAAGAAAGGGATCACCAGACCAGAAGTCAGAGCAGAAGAGTTGTGTGTAGGAGTGCAGTTTACATACTGTGCCTTGAAGTGCTCTGGGATGTGTGCTACTGGCGAGAGGTTGACCTTTTGTTGGACTTGTGGCTTGCAGAATGCAGAGAAGCAGAATGTCTGTGTTTCTACCATAGACATTTTGTGAGCTCTTGTCAGACATATCATGAAATCTGCACTGTACAGCCAGCTTTTAGAGACCATGTATGGTGTTCAATCTCACACTTGCTTGTTTAGTTCGGCAGTGTCCTCACTAATTCTGAACGGTGTTCAGCTCAGTAAACCTCTATCATTTATCTAAGTTACAATCTCTTCTGTGTTTTGGTTTTTTTTTTTCTGTATAGAAGCTGCCAAACACTTGTGACTTGATAGGAAAAATCAGATACCATTTGCTTAACTTTCTGTCCAATAACTGAAAGGTTTCATCCCCTTTCATTTTGATTGCTATCAGTGACAAAATAAGAGTTTACCTCTTCTTAAATCTGTTCCAAGCAATATCAGTTTCAGTAGAGATTAAATTCTGGCTTTTACACCATCAACAGTGTTAATAAGAAAAATGCTGCAGCAGTAATAAGCTGGCAGCAAACATCAGACACATTTCAGTCTCTTGACACCGTTCTTCTCACTCAGATCAATTCTTTTCTTCTCTTCTTCCTCCCCATTTTCCATTTGCATATGTAACAATCATCATGACCCCACCATCTTCTAATAATCTTAGTAGAAGTCACATTTCCAATCATCTTCTCCTTCCTCTGGATCTGTTATTTTACTCCTTGAAAGTACCTCTTCTTTACATTTGATTACTTTTTTCACTACATAGGTCATCCATTTTCTTCTTTCCCCCCACTCCAAACATATTTATTGCTAGGTAGCTCACAGCCTTTTGGGTATACATTAATTTACCTAGGAACACTTTCCATTTCTCCTCTATGTCCTTTACCTCTGTTGCCTCATTCCATTGATTTCAGTGAACACTTCTTGCATGTCTACACAAATGATCTCTGCTGAAATTCAGTATTTTATTTATTATTATTTTTTGCTCTTTTTATGGCCCCTAATACTTACACCATACATTCTCATCCTTTCATCTATCATCAATTTGTGTAACAGTAAGCTAATCATGAATTGCCTGCCTCTTACAATTCTTTTTGATCATTTACACACTGCACTTTGCATGGAAAAAACTCCAAGTAGCTGCCTACAGGCTACTGGTTCTTGTTGCATTAGTAGTGGGATTGGTTTGAAAAATTCTTACCTTTCTTATTTTAAGGGAAGTGGTTTTTGTGGTTTTTTTTTTTTTGTTTGTTTTTTCTATTTATTTATTTTTTTAAAATTTGTTTTCTCATACTTAATATAGGAAATTCTTGTTTTCTCTCAAAAAACTGAAATCCTTTGGGATAGTTTACACTGAAAATCAGTATGCGATCGAAATTGTAAAAACAAAATCTTAGAATTGTAGGAAAAATAAATCAATTATCTGACCAATACACTCTCCTCAAACATAAATCACATTTTCCTGAAGACTCCAAAACGTTGTTGAGAATGTTTTTATTGATACTTCTAGCTTTTCAGGTAACATAAAACCAAATTACCAGGGAAGATCTTAACTGTGGATCTGTTCTGTTAAATAAATAGGAGGTTTTTGATCAGGAAATGCCTAGCTTGTAGTAATCCTAACTGTAAATCTTACAATTTTAGGCTATACTTGATATTCTGTTTCATGTGATATAAATGTAATAATTGGCTGCAAGTTAGAAAATAATTTGCCATGATTGCTAAAAACGAAACCCTTAAATGAATCTTTCTGTATGTTTGTGAAGCACCACTTATCATTGAAATTGTTTCCTCAAATCTGGATGAACTGTCAGGTGATAAGAAAAATTGCTCTGTCATGGATTCTGTTACCCAGCTTGGTCTCTGGCTATTGACAGACAGAAGATAATTTATCATCAGCAAATATTGGCAAGACACAGTGTTTCTAATGAAATCAATTGATATCATGCTCATGGGATTTTACGTTATGTGGTGGTTTAGCTCCCTAACTGTCCTTCCACTGACTAAAATGGTGTTACTCTGTGCAATTGCATTGGATCGTAATTCTGAACTTGTGTTATGTATGCCAGATTTATTTTTTTTTTTACATTTTTATCATAACATTGCAGGACAACAGGAAGGGCCCATGGTGAGGAAGGTAGTTCTTGATTCAAAGGGTGGGGAAAACCACACAGATCTGAAGTAATGGGTCCACAGCAAATTCACATGGGTAGAAATAAGCAAAACTCTTTTCTGTTTTCTTTAATAAAGTAATCACTGCATTCATGCCTCTCTGATGCCCATTTCAAGCTTATTATTGTTTCTTCCAGTGCTTGTCCATAAGCACATCTTAGTTGAATTTTCTCTGCTTCCTAGTTACAGAGTTGCTCACTTCAGGTGTATTTTTGTCTGCCAGCTTTTGTGCAGATTCTCACTGCAGCTGTATTTTTCTTCTGTCTCGCTCTTTGCTTGTGCATGGACTCTCCTAAGGATACTATATATTCATTATGAGCTAGAGTTGCCCGTACCGTAACTCTCAATTCTCCAAAGCCCAAATGTATGACTCAGGCTTCTGAAATAAGTGAGAGAGACCTAGGGCAAGGTACATAGCAAAAATAGCAGTGGGAATGATGTGAGATTATTAGATACATATATTTTTTTAATTAGAGATGGTCCCAAACCAAATCAGTCATTCCCAATGCACTGAAGTGTTGGGCAAGTTTGATATGAGATCTGAATATGAACTTTGCAGATCAGCCTCACCTCTAATTTTAATATTTATACAGTTTTCTGTAAGAAATCTCACCTCTGAAGGTCAAAACTGATAGCCAGCTATCTAAGCAGTTGTAGGTTTTTACAGCCAGCTTTTGTGGAGCACCAAACAGTTACATGGTAAAAAAGATCACTATGTTTTATCTACCTCACTAAACCAATGAGAGGTTTTAATATGAGTCTCATAATGGGCTAGACAGGTAACTAACACTACAAGGTGCCTTGATGAGGATACATCTCCAGCTGCCCCCAGAGTCCCAGGAATCAGTACTTAGAATTGTGACTTAGAAAAAGACATAATGAAACCTTTATTTTCCTGCTTGTTCTGTCTGTACTAGCAGTGAGAAAGTGGAGTCATGGGGGAAAGGGAGGGAAAAATGTCTGTTCGTTATGAAATGTAAATAAGAAGCATAGAAAGATAATCTAACTTTGGGCTATTCAGTCCAAAACCAGATACCTGCATTGAATATTGTGTCCGTTCACTGTCCTCATTTACAAAGATGTTATACAGCATCTGGAATAGCTAGAAGTGGTGAACTGCTTCCAGCCAACCGGGCTGCAATAAAAAATGAATCAAGTAGCAGTTCTCATTTCTGCTATACTTTCATCATGCCATCATATCAATCAGTCCCTGACAAGGCTGCCTGTCTTCTGTGACTCATTTCTTGAGCACATTCGGATATATCCAGGCTCTGTTGGAATGTGTAAAATGGAAAGTCTTTCTAGGAGCTTATTTGAAGATACGTTGTTTGTTCTTCTGGGGCTTTCTGTGCTTAGGGACAAGTAGAGGAGGAGGCCTGTGATCTGGAAGTCAGAAGGGTGTTAGGGGATTGTTCACCCAAAACTGCTGCAGGCGGAATTTCTTTGCTTGAAAGTTTGAATCATGATGTTAAGTTTGAAAAATGAAGGAGTGTGGTGGGAAAACAAGCTTCATCCCCAGAAGCTCAGCTGAATTGATTTGACTGGGAGGTACTGCTTAGAGGCTTGGTGGCTTGTAGGTGACCTGAAACTTGACTCAGGTAATCAGTATAGACCTGGCTGTGGCCTCTGCTGCTGCTTTTATTTGTATGTGGTGAACCTGCATCCCTTTTTGTCAGAAGATACTGAGAAGATCAACATGCTGAAGATTTTGAAGTATTCGGTTTTCCTATCCATAAAGGTAACCAAAGTGCTTTTGAAAGGCACTCTAATCTTCTCTATGCCTTTCTATCAAGAATTGCAAATTACTTTGCAATAGTATTATGCAGTTGGCATGAAAACACGATGTTCTTATTTAGTTCAAACACCTTTTGCAGGGTGAGGGCTTCAGAACATGGACCATTAATTCTATGTAATATACCTGATATTTTATGGCTTGGTGATGGGGTTTCAATTTGCTTTCACTTTCCATGTGCACTATTCATATTTGTGAAGTGTTTGTGTGCACTGCTGCATATTTGTGCACGCACACTTAAGCGCGTCTATGTGCACACATTTTCACAGCAGCTGCAGGAGAATGTGTTCGGTAGCTTAAACGAAATACGGTGTTTCAAGCAACATTTCTCCACTTCATTTATCTCAATATTTTTCAAATCCTATTTTTAAAATATCATTTCTCTTTTGCTTGTGCTTCTTAATTTCCCTCTCCACCTAACACTGGCTTCATAAACTCTATGAATGCTTTAATATGTCCTCCTTGTGGTGTATTCCCAGGACTCTTGTCTGCGATTCATAGCAGAGGTAGCTATTTGTTCTGTGTTATTTAAAGACTCTGAGGTCCATGAAGAAGGAGAAAATGCAGTTCTCTAAGAAGGTACATGCTGGTGTCAGCTGTCACCAGTATTTTAGAAAGACAATGAACAGAAGACAAATGTGATAGAACTAACGGGTAGAATTTAGAAGTAATTTTTCCCATAACCTGTTTAGTGGGTAAGGAGGTTCTTGATAGAGGAAGTGCTAGCAGACAAGGACTTTATTATGAAGCTTTTTGAGCTGTTATAATGGTTCTGCTAATTGAAGTGCAGTGGGACAAGGGCTGTAGGACCAAGTATAACATTGTGCCTGCAATTTAGGAATAAAGCAAGTTTTTAAAGTTTAGATTCACTGTTAAATTAATTTGTTTAGCTTGCTGCAGATAGTCCTACTTTCCTCTCTTTGTATATATGTGCATGAACTCATACATGTTATTCGTGTTTTATCTTCTGCATAGGTCATGCATAGGTCAGCATGCCAGGTTATATGTATAAAGAGTCTAGCTAGGGCTAGGTTTGTATACCTAATCCAACACTGAAACTAAGTAAGATAGTTGCAATACCATGCATCTGTAATTTACAGGACTTCAGGTGCTTTTTCAGCCAAAAGAATGTATGTTCACTACACACAATTTTGTTTGGTTTTGCTGTTGTTTTTTTTAGAATTTAATTGCAAAAAGCTTGAAGTAAGTATTTTTCAGCAAGCTCTGAGATGGAGGTCTTACAGCAGCACAACCCAGAAATCACTCCCTTGCAATCCTTGCATTTGCACCACTGTCACACCAGCATAAGAAATGTATGACTGCTGTAAAAAAGACAATTCTGAACACATATATGCAATGAACCTAGACAAATCTGCAACAAATAATTACCTTTTTAAGTCTGAATGAGATGAGAAAATCTTAGCAACCTTAGACTCAAACTTTTATATTATCACCCACAACTTGCTCTTGAATTTTTCCCAAATAAAAATAGATGAAAAAATTAAACATTCAAGTCAAAATGATTCAATCAGAATCATTTATTTATGAGTCATTTTGCAAAACACTCAGTATATATTTCCCCATCTCTTTCCTTGCATGCACTTTGAGCCTTCTGCTATTGTAAACACTGCATGCATTATCATCTAGTGCAGAGGAATTTGCAGTGGCTTAATAAGGAGCCTCTTTCATTTTACTTCGCTAAAAAAGCTGCATGGTATTTAAAAAGCTTGTTAATAATATGTGAAGCAAATCAAAAGTTGATGTGTGTGTACAGTGAGAATGTGTGACCATTCCAGAATGCCTGAATTTATCTAGACTATCCTCTTGTGCTTTATTTTAAGTTTATTGCAAAGAATATCCATATTAGGCTTCTCCAAACATCATCTGTCTTTTTGCCTGTCAAAAACCTTTCCTGCTTGTCTGCCAGTCTTTCCTTTGATGCCCTTGGGTGACAAGAACAAATAATGGTACAAAAAACCCCTTTCTTTGATGCCTGAGCTAGTTCTACTCTCTCTAGGCCAAAGTCTAGCAGGCACCATAAATCCTTCAGGGTAAGCATTCCTGCTCTGCTGGCTCTGTGGATCACCTGCCTTCCATGGATGATGAGTGGGTTCTCTCTACCACTCTATCAACTGATTTACATCCATTGCAACCACATTCACATCCTCAATTCCTGATGTGTCATAAACTTAAAAAGACAGATTTGGGCCTGACCTTGAGCCTGTCATCTCAGTCTACCCCTAATCATTCAGTTCTGGATCAGAACCAATCTTCAGAAACAGGGAAGAGAAGGGGCTGTCTCCCAGGAATGGGTTTATGGACATCTCCCTGGAAAGTGTGCTAAAGGCAGTAGTTTCTGTCCTTGGCTACCCTGTGTTCCTATCCCCACCTGCCCTCTTTGGCTACGGCACAGCAACTTTTTATGGGCCCAGTCAGAGAAGTGACTCATGGCATTGACCCAATATAAAACTAAGCCCAAAAAAAGCAAAAATGGGAAGAGTATTTTTAAAATGGATAGGTCTGTTTGACTGGTTCCCTGCCAGCCTCCAAGAACATCTATATAATATATATATAACAGTATACAGAATGGGTGGTGCAGAGATGAGAATAAATGTGCATAAAGTTGGAGAGGAGGCAGCACAGGATGGGTGTGAAATGCTTTTATGAAAAATACCCTTGGAATCATGACCTTACATAAAAAGAAATAAAATGCAGCCCTCTGCAAATGTCCTTAAAAAGGTGTCAGTAAAAATGCAAAGGAGGAAACCAAATGAGAATAAATCCTTGGAAAGTATACAGCAAAACACTTGAACTTCCACACAGGTCAAGCTCCAGCTTTGTGCCCCTGTTTTATTGAAGACTAACCAGCCCTGTGTTTCCTGTATCACTAGCACATATCCAGTTATTGCACAGTAGGTTGCAAGCAAATGCATTATTGCAACAGCAGTTGAAACTGGGATTCAGCAAAATATCTAAAGACATAGTTATTTTTTGGTGCTACATTAAACTAAAAGGGAATCAAGTGAAATATAAATATTCATTAGAGACGCCAAAACCTGGACTAAGTTACCTAATAGGTAAAGAAATTGATGCCATCTGATTTATACTGTGTTGGGGGATAGAATGTGTCTGCCCAGTTCATAGGATGTAGGCACGGTGGAATCAGTATTGGAAATTCAAACTTTTATTTTGCTTCACTATCAAAGCTTCCTATCTGAGTGCTACTTTCAGGGTTAATTGCAGAAGATGAGGGCTCTTGAAGCCTTTAAAAATGTAGTGACTTCTCAGCCAGAGCTAAATGGATATTGGGCATTTAAACATAATGCTGACAAAGGAAGAGGTGTACTTTGATCCATTCTGATACTCCTGTTTGATGAGTAAGTTGAACAAGGTGAGGAGCTGTGGAACAGAAGTGTTCTGGTGCAAAAGAAACTTTCCAGTTGAGGCCTTTCTTTGTCTTTCCCATTTCTAGTCTTCTAAGCTTAGGAACTAATTTCTGTATTTGTCCTGTTGTTTAAAAGTAATCGGCATCTTCTCCAAGTTATACACAAGCAATTGTGAAAACTTCAAGAAAGAGATTTTGGGGTATTATAATAGGTCGTATTCCTTCTACTTCTCACCAGTGAATGGAAGCAGAGTCCCACAATTGCTGGGTTAAGTGAGTACTTAGAGATACATTCTGTTTGAAATACACATGCATTTGTGATACATATCATACATAGAAACATACACATCTCTATCTACGTATTGGGTTTTTAGCTATGTGAAAATGCCCAGTCCCCAAATTGAACTAGAATCTTGCAATTCAAAGTACCAGGGGATGATACAGAAATGTGCTATTTGCTATACAATTAAAGTCTTCATTACACACACTGATTTCCTGATTTTCAGTATAGGAGGTAGCTGTATTAGTCTGAAGAGAAATAGAGCTAAGTTTAGGATTGCAATCTAGTACTTGCTTGTTTAAAAGGTTTGCAGATGCTTTTCCTTTAGATTTCTTTTGAAAGCTTCCTTCACCCAACTCTCTTCTAGATTTCATAGCAAGGAGAAATGGTTTTATATTGAGAGCAAGGACTGCTTAAGCTGCTAATGACTGCAGTGATAATAGCAGTCAAATAACATATGCTTACAGCTGTTCAGACATTGATAGTTCCTTTCCTTTATATTAAACAATAGTGTTTATGGATAAGTAAGTTTTGAGATATTGAGGCTTGATCCAGATCTCATTTCCCAGCAGCACTAAACTGGCATATCCCTACTGGTTGCAACAGAGTTTTTCCATGTTTACCCCTGTGTGTAAGGGGCCAATCCATCCTTTGTGATTTTTACTGCTGCCATATATTAATGTGTGCTCTATCTAGCTTGTCATTTTCTTTATCCTTTGCTCTCTGAGTTTATGAGTTAGATCTCTGCATAAAATGTCATCATATAACACTGTGCTTTAAAAAGCCTGTTACTTATTAAAAGTGTGCATTTACGCTGCTGGGGACATTTTATTTTCCCACCAGGAAAATGAAAATGTCATTGAGGTCTAACCAAACCCCTGAGGTTTTCAGACAGAAGAAAATTGTTCTTAGGATTCCCTGCAGGACCTGTTAGCCTTTGTGCACATACCGTATGTCTGAAATAAAATCCCCCCCTTCACTTATCTCCCCCTCTCTTCCTAAAGAAGCAATGACATGATATTGCACATTAAGGTTCCCAGTTCCTCTATATTACTTTGCTTGTTGAAAGATGTGACACTGGAGCTATGTAATTATCCTGGCAGGAGTCATCACTACATATTGTAGCTGCTGCTCTAAGAGCTAGATTGCAATCCCAGGTGCAGCCCTGAGCAAGGTATCTCGTATAAAAAGTTCCCATCTCCTGTCCTTCTCTTAGGGTAACTCAGAGGCACAGTGTTGAAACATGGCAGGATTTTCCCACTTTGTCCCATTTGGGTCACACCTGGTTCTCTGCAGCTGGCTGTCTGGAAGTGCAGACCCCCTCCAAGACTCTGCCACTGATTCTTATCTTCCATGCTGTGTAAGCCTGGGCATTGACTTACTTTCAAGACTGGTTTCGCCTGACATCCACAATGTTAACGTTCAAGCTTCTGCTTTTAGGCTACCTTGCTCCAAGTTCTGCAATCATCTGACAGGAAGGAAGCATCTGACACTTCACCACTGAGCTTTGGTCATATTTATATGCTCCGAAGGCAGAGGATGACTGTCGGGGAGACTGTTAGGTCCACTAGATGATGCTTTGAACTTGAATGAAATGAATGAACTCTGAACCTTTGCTCCAGCTAAAATGAAAAATACAAGTGAGGCTTTCAAAAGCCACAGTAAAAGCTGTGGAACTTGCAGTAGTTGAAAGTTCTTCAGAGTTCTTCTTTAGTGTCTTCATTGGCTTGAATCAGAAGACCTGACTTCAGGAGAAAAGCCCATTAATTGTTTTAGCTTGGTTTTTGCTGGCCCTGAAAAATTCACATCAGTGATAGATCTCTTGGCAACACAAGCATGCTTGTATTTGTGAACCAAAGAGGGAGAAGTACTGCTGTAGTCCTGCCCAGTCACTCAGCAGTATTTAAAGCTGTTTCAAAAATGATAATGAAAGAGGAAGACAGAATTACTGTATCTGCATTGGGGCTTCCATTTCCTCATTGCAGAAAATAGAGTCAGTGCAGACTGTAATTCATCTGGTCCCCTATACAATTGAGTTGTTCCTTTGAGAACCTCTACCATAAATGCTGACAGCATTTTGCTTTCTAAAGACTAGATTATGAGAATGGAGAAGTGACTCACAGGCATCTTCCTTTTCTCTGAATTTGACACTGCTAAGAACCTATCCCATGAAAAGTATTAATTTAAAAAGTAAAAAGACAAGGAAGATCACCTGAGTTAGAGTAAGTGGGAGTTCTGGACTGAACATTTTTTTTTTTTTAATTTAAAAGTGCATTTTTAGATAGTTAATTCCCCATAGAAAACTTTGGTTCTGCTTTGTATTTCCTGATTTAATTCAATGAACTATCTATACATGCTTTACAATTTTTTGTTGTTTGGGTGTGCAGAAACAGAAGTTCTGCAGAAAGATTGAAAAATGGTTTAAAAAATAGTTACTGATGACATTTCCCACAGAAATGCATGTTGTTTTTGAGTAATTTTAATCTGTGTGTTTTGTACATTATATATACATTTATCAGCAGTTGTATTTTCAAATTAAATACTTTTTCCTTAATATTGAAGTGAATCTAAATTGAAGTTTAAATGCAAGTTATTAATCTCATTCACCAGAGCAGTTAATGAGATGTTCTCTAGCAAACCTGGGTGAAACCAAAATTTCAAATTATTTGACTTAATCTGAGAAGAGCATTAATTCCACTGAGCAGCTGCAGACCTTGCAGTACATATATGCTTGTTTCCTGAATAAATATTTTCAAATTTGTTTATCTTCGTTCAAAACTAAGTTAAATACTAACTACAGTAAGAGTAACAAAGCCCTTGTAAACTGAGTATTTCCCTTTTTGGATTGCTTTATTGAGATTAATTCTGTGTAAAACCAATGCTTACATCATGCAACTGTGTTGCAAAGCGGGAGGAACAAATTGAAGACTCGAATTTTTCCTTTCTCTCTAATTCATTAGCAGATGCAGTGAGCATTAATATTTATCAAATAATTCTGTGCTTGCTACTGCCCCCAGAATTAAACAAAGACTGACTTTAGTGGACAGAATCAAATGTGAAACAGAAAAGGCACATCAAATCATTTGCAATTAGCAATGAGCAATTTAGTAGTCCTGATTTTCAAAGATGCAGTTTATTTTAGGAACATCTAACATTTCTATAACTTTTCCTTTCAAATTTCTTACCTGAAGGCACAGAATTAGCTAAGCTCACATAAGATTTTACTTCATCTGTAGCTAACATAAAGTTTAGAAAGGAGCAGGTTTGATTTATCTATGTATGGCTGAAGACAAAATTCCCCGAGAAAATCACAAAGAGATGGATAATACAGCTTAAGTAACTGGCATAAAGTAGAATGGGTCATCACTAATCCAAAGAGCATTCGGAAGATTACCATAAGCAGTGACCCCAACTTTCAACAATGTTGAACAAGTAATGTAGAGTGACAGTGTTGGATTGTGCTTTTGCTGTTGGCTTCAGTTGTAGGTTTCAAAATTCTTCTGAGTTAGCACTAGCAAAGAATCCTAGCTGGCAATTTGTCATCTCTAAGTGCCAGGTTAGAGACCACTACTAAGTGGAATTAAAAGATCATATGAAAGCTTTTTTGGATGCATCTCAAAACAAATATGAAGGACATATGTAGTCAATGAAAGTGATTAAAGCAATGTTTAGAACATTGAAGGTGAACTATGAGCAGCTGAAGGAGCATCTTGAAGCAGAAACCCATTCCAGGCAGAGAGAAATAAACCCATTTAAATTACACAGAGATTTGTGGGATTATACACAGAAACTGTTCAAAACCATCTGTCAAAACCAACGAAAGCAACAAATAGTTTGACTTCTATAGACAACTGAAGTTTTATTGGAGTTACAAGATACAGGTCTTGCCCAGTGTAATACAAGAGAAGAAGACAGGAAAATGCGTTAAGCCATTTGACAAGAAAGTCATGAAAATTTACAGATGATCTGTGAGGTTTACAGCTTGGAGATATAACAGCAAGATGTCAGGGACTATGATATGGAAAATTGACACGAGATGTCATATTCATCAGGAAAACATGATACTAATTAAAAAAAGAATGCACTAAATTTAGTTAGTGTGTTCAGGTTTTCATCCTGTGTTAAATCTGGCATCTATTTTTAGTAAGGGAGTTTTACACTCTTGCCAGTTCCAACTGGTGCCCAGTGGTCTCTGTACTGAGGCCTACAGCAGTGTCCACATGTCTCTAATCTCCACTTGACTGCCTGTTAGGATCATGGCTGAGTTTGCTTCTGTAAAAAATGTAAAAATGTCAAAAATTTAAATGGAAATTGAATTTTGTATCCCAAATAAAATATTTGAAAGATGAACAATGAGGGAGGCTTCAGTGACATAGAACCTCCAAAAGGAGTCTCAGCTAACCATGTAACAGAACACTTTCATTCTGTGCAGAGAGGATAAGGAAGAGAAAATTACCTGCTTGGACTGGCAGAGCAATTAAAAGCATTAATAAAGGAAGAAAAAAATACTGGGAAAATAGTTTTGAGCTTGTCAAACTAGATACACAACAAGGATTTTTTTAGCATAATGGGGCAAATATTAACTTTCACTAAGACTATTACACCTGCAGCTAATAAAGTAGTTGTTATTAATACATTAAAAGGAAAACTGTTCAATAAGTATTTCTCTTCAGTATCTGGAAGGAGGAGGATGAAAATAAAACAACTCCCAGTCTACTAGTAATTAAGAACTTCAAAGTAAAACAAACTTTATCTACAAGGAAAATGTATTTTAAAAGAGCAAGCACAGATTAATTCACTCAGGAATCTCAGGAGGTTTTGTTAGGAAAATCTTTGGCTAGCCATTAACTTTGATCCCTGGAGAAAAGCCAAAAGCCTGGAAGGGAATGTAACTGATGTGAGTAGCTGTGGACTGTTAGTCTACCAGTAATCTTATGTAAAATAATGCAAAACTGATACAGTATTCAATTAAAAAACAATTAAGGCCTAGGAATGTAATCAATACCAACGTTATTTTATGGAAAATAAATCTCAAACAATTTCTTTTCTCTTATGACTTTAAAAGTTTGAGGAGTAATAGAAAAAATGAACGACTCAAACTTTTTCTGAGACATCTGATTAAGTACTGCAGAATATACTGGAAAAAAAAATAGCACTATCTAATGTTAAAAGGGCATATGTTGAATCAGTTAAGGATTGGGTAATTGAATTGTCTCACTGCTGAATGTAACAGTAGGCCCAGTGCTATTCACTAATTTTGTCTGTAAGCTGCTGCTCAAACTGAGACCTGAGATGAATGGTGGTAGAATTACAAGTGATGGCAAAGATGGAGTAGATAAAATGCATTTTAATAAACACAAATTCAGAGTTTCACACCTTGCTGCCATAACTGGAAGCCATTCTATAGAGTGTATGGAAAGATACCTGGGAAAAAATCTGTAAGCAAGAAACTCCCCTTCCATTTCTGACATGATACTAAGCCAAAAATGAAAGTACAGTATGATTTTGAATTGTAAACCGGGGAGTAGCTATAAGGACGTGATTTTTAGGTTTATATATCAGACCAAAAGACTGATAAATTAAAACAGTCTACTCTGGTCTTATTTTTAGTAGGTTGTTGCAAAACTTTATACAGAAAAGGGAAAATATCTTACAATGAAAGAGCTTTGTGGACCTCCAGTTAGCATCTGGTTCAGAGTACAGCCTTTCTACAGTGGATGCCCAGCATCAATTAGAATGAGTGGATAAAGAGACAGGATGATAACTGGAAGGTGTAAAGTACCTTGGGTATTGTGACTGGTTGCAAAAACTTGTTTTCTTAATATTAAACTTGTAAAAACCTAAGTACAGGCTTACACTATTTGTATAGACACAGGGAAGATAGAAGTGGCACCTTTTGAAGATGACTCACCCATCTATCTGACACAACATTTTAGGTTAGGCTTATGTCAGGCTCTTTGTATACTCCATGCTCCATGGGTCATGGAGAGTGTGGGTAACTAGATACTTTTCAGAAAAGAAAGTTAACTAAAATTAAAGAGAAAAAAAAATCACCTGTAATTCTTCTTCTGAGTGAAAGAAAGTGCAAGCCTACATCCCATCATTTATGATGAATTTATGCCAAAACTGGTTGAGGAATCACGGATCTGCATTGATTCTTCATGCAGTCGTAACCCTGGCTGGGACCATAGGCATGTTAGCTAAAGAAAAAGTTACCTTTCACATGGCTGCACAGTTTTTTGACAGGTTAATGTCCAGATAATTCTGTGTTAGAAAGGGAACTTTCTGTTTCATCTGTGCAGTCATATACTTAACAACTCGCATTCCTCATTCATGTTCTTCAAACTCTACATATCCAGGCAATTTTTTTTCAGAATTCTCAAATGCCAGGCATTATAATATGATGCCATAAAATGCCTTTGCCATCTGTGAGTGAATAAGTCATACTGAAGTTTACTTCCCCAGAATGTGCCTGCTGGTTACTTTTGTACAGTAGCAATGCACTCTGAAATTATGCCAGTTTATTTTAATTACTCCAGCTTATTATTCAGACCACTCTCTGAAGGAAGGCAATTATCTGTAGACACAAATGCAATATTGTAGTAGATGAGCCTTCTGTGATTAGAACAGTAAGAACAATATTAATCATATTATGAGATATTACAATTTCTACTTCCTTGGACCAGGAGGAGCAAGAGACACACAATTAAATTTATTACTGTGTAAATATGTCATGTTTATTCAGCCACTAGATAGGAAATCTCTCGTTTTTTAATCATCATGGATTGAAATGCATTACTTTTTTCCTGAAATACATTTTTTTTTCCTTAACACCAATCTGAAATTGTTTGGAGGCTGCTTTCCTGGCAGATATCAAAGCAACTTCATTGGAGCTACTTCTACATCCATTTCTTTGTTGTGCATTGTATGGACCTTTTCTTCTGAGGAAAGGGAAATAACTGTATGGTTATGAGGGATTTTTCTACACCTATTTAATAAAACAATACAATTCACTATTATTTATGAATTTGTTCTATTGAGTATAGAACAAAACCTCCCTTTTCAGAAAGGGAGGCAGTGGAGATGAAAAGGGAGCCAAACCAAGCTTCTGAGTGTTCCCTGAATGCTTCAGATCAGTATATTTCAAGAATATTTATTGATGACTCAGTGGGCCGGAGAGAATTCCTGGAAAAGAGAAAGAAAAAAAATTAAAATTTGAGATCTAAGGAAATCCTTTTGGGTCTGCAGGTGCAGATGTGCTCCTTAATAGATAGCTCCAGTAGGAACAGGATTGTGATTCCACCATTTAATACATCCAAATGTGCCAAATATGCATTAAAAATTTATAGCATGTATTACTTCCTCATAAGTCAAAATAGTATTTCACTACCACCACCCCGGGCCATGAAACACATCAGGTATTATCCTCTGTTTCGCCAGCCTGATACCAAATCATGTTTAGATACCAAGGGTTCTTCTTTTTTCTCCTGATAAAATGCATGTAATGTGGTACAGAAATAAACATAGAATTTCATACAAGAATGCAAAAGCACATTTTCTTTTTACATCTTTGAAAAAAGGGGTTGGAAGGGACTTTGGAGATCTTCGAGTCCAACCCCCCTGTCAGAGCAGGACCATACAATCCAGCACAGGTCACACAGGAACACAGCCAGGCAGGTTTTGAAAATCTCCAGAGAAGGAGACTCCACAGCCTCTCTGGGG
>JANIJG010009148.1:18580-33433 GCA_024611175.1 Megaceryle torquata | reverse complement strand
TGGAGGGAAAGTCTTATGAGGAGAGGCTGAGGGAGCTGGGGTTGTTCAGCCTGGAGAAGAGGAGACTCAGGGAGGACTTCATCAGTCTCCACAGCTAGATGAAGTGAAGCTGTAGTCAGGTGGGGGTTGGGCTCTTCTCCCAGGCAACTAGTGACAGGTAAAGAGGGTATGGCCTGAGGCTGTGGCAGGGGAGGTTTAGGTTGGATATTAGGAAGCACTTCCTCAGGGAAAGGGTGATTAGACACTGGAATGGACTGCCCAGGGAGATGGTGGAGTTGCCATCCCTAGAGGTGTTTAAGGAAAGATTGGATGTGACACGGTGTAGCTGATGTCATGGTGTTGGGTCATAAGCTGGACTTCATGATCTTGGAGGTCTATTCCAGCCTCAGAAATTCTGTGATTCTGTGATTAAAAATTGCTTTTAGTGTTCTACAGATTTTGCAGTTCTCATATGCAAACATTCATTATTGCTTGGATATTTAATGCTTAGCCTGGTGGATCCATGTAGCTCTTAGCCGAGCCAGTGAGTTGGCCAGTAAAAGTTAATCAAAACCTCAGAGGGATTCACTAAACAAAGCTGAAACCACAGTAGTTACTTACTTGCTTTAGGGCTGTAATGCCTTTTGTACTTTGAAATGAACTCCTTTTAATTGTTGCAGGAGCTTGGAATTTTTCTGTTTATGAATCTTCCCATGTTTTATAGGTATTTCTTTGCAATAAGAGGTGAGGAATAGGTGTATTTTGTGTGTGGAGGCTGTATGTCTGTCAGATACTCATAGAATCTATTAATCGTAATAAGCCAATCAGAATGCCGTATCATCTAAAGGAATGTGCTGTACCTGTTGCACACTGATCTGAGATTAAAAATAAGCACTGACAGTTCTATGATTTAACCTGTTTTAAAAATGACAGCTAGGGACTTTTTTTTTTTAATTTTCCCTCAGACAGCCTCTAGTTGTTTACTCAATATTTCTTTAGCATCCAAAAGTAGTATTATTCGAGTGTCGGTCTCAGGTGTGTTACTTTGGTCTGTCATGCGAAGCCGTTGCTCATGCAAACCAAACATCTGGGGAACCAAGCCAGAATTCTTCCCTCTGTGGGTAGCTGTGGTTAAGGTTGGATGTTTTCCTGAGTCAGGGCCTTGCTGCCACATTCTTTTTCACTTTGTCTTGATGTTTTGTTTCTTACTGTCCTGTCACAATATTTGTTTCTATTTCACTTTATCTGTCATGTCTATGTTGATATTTTCTTTCTGGGAATTTCCATTTACTGAATATGTATGTGTAAATTTGCCTTTCCCTCATCTCATTACCTATATTTGGGCAAAGTGAAGCCTCTGCTTATCCCTGCTCATTTTTCCAACCTGTCTCTTTCCCTTTCTATAATTTCCCCTTTCTGAATCATATTTGCAAAACATCTCAATTCAGTTGGATTCACAGACATTAATTAATGTCCTTTTTGTTTCTTCTTCAAGACCATTAATAAAGCAGGCGTAACACCAGTCCCTTTCTTCCTGATGAATACAGCATCTCATCTTAATGCATGATTATTTTATTTTTACCTCCTGTTTATGATCCTTTAGCCAGTATTCTGTCAGCGTGATATTGTTCCTTTTTGAGCCATGGTATGAATGATTGTGATTCAAATTTAAAACAATTCCTAGAAGAAAATAAAACAAAAGGTAATAAAAATGTCCATAAACATTGTTATTGCTTGTTTTATTGCAGGTTTGTGTACGCCTTATGAAATAAGTTTATTATCTGTTTTGTTTTTTTTTTCTATGTAGTCTTCTATATTGATGTGCCCATCTCCAGAATTGTACTGGATCTGTTCCCCTGTAGTCAAAGCAATGGTGGAACTGGTACAAATAAACAGAACTACTTCTATCAAATACAAAGCAAACCTGGATCAAGAGCCAAAAGCACAGCTGGTATTTTTTGTTATAACTCTACTGAAATTAATAATGCTAAGTCATTATTTTTACATCAGGAAGACTAAACATTGAAATGATTCAGTATGGTATTTGGAAGATTTTTATTTATGTATCTTTTCATTAGGACTAGGTATCTTACATGAACATATTTTCTTAACAGCTCAGCCAAAAAGTTGCAAGTGTGAAAGGCCTTTGGCTTGTACTCGGCAGGAAGGCAGCCAAGACTAAGATTTTATGATTTCTTTTCACCTTGAAAAGTGATGAATTTATGATTGATACCAACTAATGTTCCTATGTAAAATCTTCATAAATGGAATATATGCATATAATTAATATCATAGAATGTTTCAGGCTGGAAGGGACCTCTAGAGGTCATCTTATCCAACCTCCCTACACAAGTAGGGACATCTCTACCCAGGACAGGTTGCTCAGAGCCCCATCAAGACTGACCTTGAATAACTCCACTACCTCTCTGGGCAGCCCATTCCAGGGGTCTATCACCCTCATATTGAATAACTTTTTTTCTAATATCCAGTCTAAATCCACTGTGACACATTGGTGGCTCATATCCAGTTTTTCATCCACCAGCATCCTCAAGTCCCTTTCCACAGGACTGCTCTCCAGTATATCTTCTCCCAGCCTATACTGATAATGCTGGTTACCCCATCCCAGGTGCAGGACCCTGCACTTGGCCTTATTGAACCTCATAAGGTTCATCTGGGCCCACCTCTCCAGGTCCCTCTGGATGGCATCCCATCCCTCAGACATATCAACTGCACCCCCCAGCTTGGTATCATCCACAAACTTGCTGAGGGTGCACTCAATGCCATTGTCAATATCATTAATGAAGATATGAATATACCATTTTCTGTTATATTTCAGGATTGGCTTTACAAGATTATTTAAATCAAAAGCAGTATAATACATAAGCCCATGTGGGGAATAATATGAAACAGTGCTTTCCTTGCTAGCTTCACTCAGTTTTGGAGAATCAAATTTTAAAATAATGTTTCAACCATTGTACATTTATTGAAGCAGAATAAAATTTGGGTACCATTTCAGATTCATCTGCAACTGCAAGGACAACAAAGTCATTCTGTGTCCCTAGAGCACAGCAATAGAAAAGATGAAGAGAATTGTTCCATCCAAGAAAACTTGACATCAAAATAAAAATAATTTAAAAAAAAATCAATCCTGACAAAGGTCAAAGTGGAGCATGATTTAGGGAAACTTATTATAGCAGAGCATCTAGGTCAGTTCATAAGAAGTTACCTAATTGAGTCTAAACCCAGCATACTTGTGCAGTGCTGCACCTTACCTAATTAGTCCTGAGTGATACAGATGTTCTGTATGTGGGTTTCAAAGGACTTTTCTTACACTTCTAGTCCAAGGATTACAAAAGTAGAGCTTGCTTTTTACTTATCACCATTTGTCAGTACAGCTCTACCAATAGTGCCCTTATGGCAGGATGGATAGGGTAAAGTAGTCTTTATACTGGTATCTAGAATAATTTTCAAGGGACGAATGGGTGGTTTGCTGTGGCTATTGCAGTTGTGGGAATACCTTGCTATCATGGTGTAACCTCTGGTAGCAGCTAGACACCATACAGCTACTCACCCACTGCTTCCCCCCCTCACACACATACACACACAACTACCTTCTCCAGTAGAGTAAAAAGGAAAATTGAGAAGAAAGACCGAGGGACTTCAGATAAGTCAATTTTACTAAAACAGCACAAAAAACCACAAACAAACAAAAACAAAAACCCACCATTACTGATAAAAGATAAACAAAAGGAGAAATAGAAACCAAGAAGGCTCTCCCTGTGCTTAAGACACCAAATTTCCCTGCTATTTCTGCACCACAGCTACACAACAAAGCAAGGTAAAACCAGGTACTTCTAGCCCTTGCCAGCTCTCCCCTTATATAAGGACATGACTGAGGAAAGTATGGAATATCCCATTACCTGGCTCAGTTGTTTATCCTGGGTGTGGCTTCTCCCAGCAACTGCTGCTGCTAATTAACCAAAACTGAACCCAGGACACTCTGTGGACAACATAAACTGCAGGCCACGAGGGGAACTGAGATAAATTTTTCCTCTAGTTTCCCCTAGTACAGCCAGGCACAGCAAGACTACAGTTGTGACTATCAGTATTGGTAACTGAACAGGTTTATTTGCGTGATTTTTGATAGTCTTTCACTTTTTGATGGTCTAGGATTATTTTTGTATTTAATTAGGAGTGTAGGCCTATGCTCAGAGCTTGGTAAGGGTTGCTTTGAAGCCATCACGTTTTTCCTCCGCAGCTTTTCAGCATCTTAGTAAAACTGGGGGTGGGTTTCTTTTTTACTTTTTTTCCTTGTAATGTAGGTTGAAAAATGATGAGGTAATTTGTCAGCCTTTATGCAACTGGCAGATGGCTTATATTAATAACATAAGAACATATTGTTCCTAATGCCTGCTTAAAAGAAGAAATGTTATACAAGGCCTGGATTCAGCAAAGTGCTAAGGCATGTGTCTGTATTTATGCCTCTCTAGCAGAGTAGTTATGTACATATCTGACTTAATTGAAATGGACATTTTAATTGGCTTTCTTCTGAGCTGAGGCATTAGCAGCACATGAGGAAGTTGATTTACTTTTGCAAGTATTTTGCTTTGAATTGTTTAATGATATTCTCTGACCCAGCATGACCGGGTACTACGTGCATCTTTCCTAGAGTAACAACAGTGCTGTATTGATATTTGGATATGCTAGAGATTATGAAGAGCCAACACTTGTCAGGATGTGTAAATCTTTCATTTGCTGAACTGTGATTTAAAATATGTGTAAGACAACCAGGTAAGTTGAGTATCTAATTGAGATTCCAACTCACTGGAAACGTCATGTCAATTTGGTTGTTTACATGTAGTGTATGTACAGATGCTGTGTGTACATACTATACCTCCACACTTCGCGTTAAGGAGAGGGTTGTAAGAACTACTTAGTGAAATCCTAAATTCAGAATAGGCACTTTAGTACACAGTTAATGAATGGTCTGACATGTCAGTAGCTTTCTCATAGCTCCCATCCTATACAGGAAAACCTGGTATTTTCCAAAAGTATTATTACTTTCATATATATGTACTAACAGCTTTAATATATCTATAATATGCCTTGAAAATCTATTGCTACTGCAAACCCTCACCTCTACTGTTTAGAGGGACTCTGAAGTCTGCAGATGATGAAACTGTTTCTTACTCTCTTGACAAGCATCTGCAGAATGTCGTTTTCTCTTCCATGGCCTTGTTCCAAACAGAGTAAGCAAGATTTCTTCTTTTATCTAGAAATCACGCTTCTAACAGAGAAAGTATAAAAGGGAGTATTTCTTACTAGTTTGTATTTCCCTTAGCTCTCCTTCACCTGTGCAACAGCCTTTCGCAGGTTTGAACAAGCTGCACTAAAATGAAAACTGATTTATTTAAAAACCCGTTACATTTCAACAACTCTGGTCTGGACACAGATCATATGGAACTGAGGAGAGGTGAGGAGCCTTTTTTATCTCCTGTGAATGTCCTGGCTAGAAAGCATTACTTCTGTTGCAAGATGACAATTAATTAACAGTAAATTACCACAAACATAAGCACAGGAGTTGCTCTTGGTTGCCTTTCTCTTTCTTTTCAGAAGAGAGGGATTTAACCTTAGTAACAGGCCATTTTAGAGGATTAACAACCTGTAGCTTTAGCCAATCTGTCTGTTCGCAGGTTCTCTCTGTGTTCTGTTCAGCTATGTAATTCTGGATTGCAAAAGGGATTGATACAAGGGAAAAAAGAGAAAACACTATTGTTCTGATTCTTCAAATTGTTTAGCATGGGCTGTTTTCTTACTATTATTTATTTATACACAATGTTGGAGCTTGGAAAGGTTTTGGCTTCATTATGTCAGGCACTGTATTGACATATAATAAAAAAGACAGTGCTTGATAACTTCTGGATCTAATCAAAGATCTGTTGTGGTTACCTTATAATTGTGAGATTTAAGTACTGAAGTCCGTGCTGATATTAGGAAGTGTAGGGTTTTGTTTTGTTTTCCTCTAAACATGTATTTAGGTGAAACTGAAAGTCGGGAAGCTGAATGCTGTGATTTCATTTTTCCTGCTTTTAGGAGGCAGCTAAACTTTTGAAGGCAGGATCTGTGGAGAATATATTCATCAGGGAGAGGGGAAAACACTGATGGATTTACTAGTATCTTTTTATTTTATTACCAAAACAAACAGCTGTCTTTTATGATATATAATTGCATAGGTTGGCTCATAGAACATAAAAGGTGAAACACTTATCAGGACTGAAGTATAATCACCTTTGACTTCAAGTCCAAGATTTCAATCCAGCAAGGGTTTCAGTCAGTGTTTTAGCTTAGCTATTCAAAGGCTGTGTTCTCAATTCATATGGTTTTGTCATTGATTTTATTTTTGTAATGAATCGTTACCCCCAGTACCTTCTGATCTTTTTGATTAATTTCAACCAGTTATGTCAGGCAGGCAGTTCTCTCTTCTACAACTTCACAGAAGTTGTCAGCTGGCTAGAGAACAAATATTTAAATATCTCTTCTAATTGTAGGAAGCCAATTCAGTCCCTTAATCATTTCAAGAGGAAGAAGCCAGTGAGCAAGCACATACTGGACACTGTGTACAATTATATATGGACAGCACTTAAGTGTGTGTGATCTAGGATCAAATGCAGATCAGATTAGATACAGATCCCCCTGTCGTTTGTTTAGTGAAATACATAAAGCACGTTGGGGGACATTAAAGGAGATTAAGGGGTAATATAAATACCTAAGGTGTGAAGTCAGTGACAATTCTTACTGACCTGGTGGTTATGGAAGAGCAATAATTCCCTACAGCATCTTTCAGATTCATATCGTTCTAATGGATTTTTCTTTGTGGTCCAACTGTTGTCTTGACACACTTGTACCCACTCTGGCTTATAAAATATGGCTAGAAAGAGCTGCAGTGATTGATACTGTAAGGTTGGGTAGTACAGCTACCTAGTGTGTATCGATTCAAGTTGAAGTCCTTTTTCTACTGGAAGAAATGTTAGTATGTATTTATTCTCATTTTCCCACGTTAACTCTTAGAATAACTCATGAGGTACAGGTTATGGCGGTTGCCTTGGCTGTAGCTGATGATGCTGCTTATCTCCTTTGAGAGGGAGAACTGGAGTGACCGACTGCACATCCCTATCAGATGTGGGTGAACCTTTAATTATATAACTGCACGACAAAAAGAAACATTGACATGTCCTTCTGAAATACCTTGTGTAGCAGTGTCCAAACTACTAAATACATGTGGAAAATGTGTGCTAGCCTGACTTGCTGCTGAAAGGAGTGCTCCATAGGGTTTCGGTACTGCCAAGTTTCACATAGTGGCACCTTTATTAATAATTATTACTCTAAAAATCTGGGATCTGAAGATGCTGTGTATGTTGAGGGGGTATGACAGTGAGAATTTACACATGCACTTTCTCTGGTAAATCTAATCTGTGGCCTTCCAGGCTGTACATTATTGGAGAGGAGCAAATCCTTGTACAGCTTAAATAATTATTCCCTTACTTGGATGTGATAGGATGCTAAATACTCACATGTACTGTGAAAAGCTTAACACTTGCTCAGGCATAAGGTGGCAAAAGAGCTGTTGGTCCTTAAAGATTCTGTAGCAGCTGCTACGAATCTGGAAAAGTTTTTCCAGGTAAAAGCACATCCAATCTATTGCCTTATTTCTGGGCTTCCTCAGTCAGCTGGGACTAATTAAAATAACCAGGCTATAAAATGGCAGCTGAAAGCATTTCCTGACTCTTCTGGGTAGCTGGTTTGCTGAGGTGGGTTTTGATGTGTTATAAGCAGGGAGAGAAATGGAGCATGTTAATGTTACTGGCCAGGGAGAAGGGGAAGTTGTGGAATTCAGTGTTCTGCTAGAAACTTGCCCTCTTAATGAGGTGATCATAAAATGCCAATTCCTCAAAGGTAGCACGTATTTTTGTATAGTGTCTCTATTTTTATATGAGGTAGGAATAGCTATTTTTCCACTTTCTCTGACAGCAGGCTGACCAAATACTACTCAAAGGAGTATTGTGGCTGCTCTATGCTTTCCTCTTTCCTTTGGCTGTGCAGTTCTCAATTAGCTTTTAAGTTGCATTATAGATCTGCTAACAGTTGTGCAGTTAAATCATTAATTACCTCTCAGTCAGTTGGGAACTCAGTTTCACTTTGGTTTGCAGTTTGTGCTCCACAGTAGATTACTTAGCTACTCCATAAACATCTTCAGACAGTATAATTTAAAGAAGTTAATGATGAGGAAGTTTAGACAATTTTATCACAAAATACTTCTTAGCTAGACATGTGAATAAAGTGTTTATGAGGGAGAGTCTTATAGTTATGCAAATATTAAGCCAGTCATGTAAGCAAAAGGAATGAAAAATTATGTGAGGTTTTGGGTGGCCAGTGTGAAAACTATTATTATCATTATATTCTGTCTCAAATGTTAAAGAATGAATAAGTAGTTGGCAGAATAACTGGACTGGGAGCCAAAACATCCAAGATTGTTTCTAGCTCTGTTCCTGACCTGCGTTCTAAGTAAGCCTCTGTGCTTCTGAGTTCTGGTTTATTTTTCCACCCTTTGTCTTGTCTATTTAAATTAGAACAGCACAATCTGTTTCTGTTGCCTACATATTTACTCCTGCTGTGGTACAGTCCTAATTTCAATTTGTATTCTAAGGAAATACTGTGTTGCTACTGATAAATACACAATAAAATGCAGCAAAGCTTCTAGGTGTATTGTGGGTTTTATCTTGGGAAGGAGGTTGAGGCAGAGGTTTCTACTACAAGCTTTTCAAAGGCTGTTGATTTCCTAATTAATCTAATTCCTCTAGTGTGTTTCAAGGCTGCCTCAGTGCAAACATTATTAGTTTCAGAGTATGGAGGCTTGGACTTGTTTCTCCAGACAGGAGAGCAAAGCTATCTAGAGAGACTGTTATCACCTTGTCTAAATGGTAAGAATGCCAGCAGAGAGAAGAGCATTAAATACTGTCTGATGGCCATTCAGCAGGGACCATGAATTCAAAGAGGAAAATTTGGGAGCTGGTATTAAAGGATGTTTTCTAATATAAATTTTAAAAAGAAACATCTGCTAGATAATTATTTTCTGAGAACTGTGAAGGCATTGCTGGTAGAGGTGTAAAGCTTTTAAAATCAAAGCTGTCATTTTGCCACGTGTTTTTGTGCAGGGGCAGTCTTAATTTTCCCTCCCAAACAGACTGAAAAACAAATTGTAAACAGGCCTTCAACCTATTTTGCTGTGCTAGTGACAGAAATGTTGTCATGGAGCAACTGTTTCTCTGATAACTTATGAAACTGGAGAGGAGATACGAGTTCAACTGGTGTGTGAAAATCTGAGCTGAATTTCAGTGAATGGAAAGTGAATTACAGTCCAGGAGAAGATGGGTGGGACCACAGCAGACTCTAGGCCTCTCATCCAAAAGGAAAGTGGAGGAGTTGCATCTGGGATGAAAATGATGGGCTGAGAAACAGAAGTGTAGGCTGACTTGTAGACAATTACTGACCATCTCATTTATGCATCTGAGATCGAGCCTGAACAGTTAGCACCATTGAATTTCAAAGAAAATGTTACACTATATAAAACAAATAGCACACATACACTAAACAGAGGACCTCGGTTCCTCTGATGCAGTGCATTTGGGTTTGTGTTTGACTCCCTGCTGTTCACTGGGACAGGCCAGCATGCAAAAAGATCTTTACATTCTTTCATTAATAATTTGCCTTCATTATGTCAAGCTGTCTTGTTCCTCTTGTGCTATAAGAAGGTGAAAGTACTCTTTTATAATTATAATCATTTTACTGTTATGCTAAAAAGGAAAGATGTTTTAGAAACAGAGTTTTTCTCAGTCTTTCATAGTTAAATTTTAGCCATGAGTCAAGACAGCTGACAGTTGATTTGTTAACTATTGTGGTGGGTTGAACCTGGCTGAATGCCAGGTGCCTACCAAAGCTGCGCTATCAATCCCCTTATCAGCTGGATGGGGGAGACAAAATATAATAAGGCTCATGTGTCAAGGACAGGGAGAGATCACTGGGCAATTCCTGCCACGGGTAAAATGGACTTGACTTGGGGAAATTAGTTTATTACCAGAGTAGAGAAATTAGAAAGTAAAATCAAATCTTAAAAAACACCTTCCACCCTATCCTTCCCTTCTTCCAAATCTAAATTCACTCATGATTTTCTCTACCTCCTTCTCCCCAGCAGCACAGCGTGATGGGGAATGGGGGTTGCAGTCATCACACATTCTCTGCTGCTTCTTCCTCCTCAGGGGGAGGATTCCTCACACTCCTTCCATGCTTCAGCATGAGGACACTTCCTATGGGAGACAGTTCTCCACAAATGTATCCAACTGGTGTCATTCCCATAGGCTACAAGTTCTTGGGCTGCTTCACCATGGGTGCCTTCCACAGGGTGTAGTCCTTCAGGAACAGACTGCATAGGTCTCTGATGGGATCTGCCAGCAAATCTGCCCCTGTGCAGGCTCCTCTGTCCACAGAACCTACCAGTAGCCTGCTCCCGTGCATGCTACCTGTGGGGTCACTTTGGGTGCAACTGCCTGATCTGGCATGGAGTCCTACATGGGCTGCAAGTGGATCTGCTCCACATTGCTCTTTATGGGCTGCAGGAGGACAGCCTGGGTTGCCATGGTCTTCATTATGGGCTCTGAGAATCTGCTCTCGTGCTTGGAGCACCTGTGTCCCTCCTCCTTCACTGATGCTGAGAGAAACAGCTCTGCAAGCACCTTGTATTTTCACTCCACTCTGACTTCAATTGCTCTTGCACAATAACTTTTTTCCCCTTACGTTCTTGAATATGTTATCCTAGAGGTGCTACCACCATCACTGATGGTCTTGGGTTTGGCCAGCAGTGGGTCTGTCTCAGAGCTGGCTGGCACTGTCCCTATCGGGTATAGGGAAAGCTTCTAGCACCGTCACATAGAAGCCACCCCTGTAGCCCCTCTGCTACCGAGACCTGGCTGCCCAAACCCAATATGAGAATGAACTACTAGATAGTGCTGCTCTCTTCAGGGGCTAGCAGATCTAGAGAGGTGATTCTGCCACTCTGCTCTGGTCAGACCTCACTTGGAATACTGCGTCCAGCTCTTCCAGCACAGGAAGGACATGGATCTGATGGAGTGGGTCCAGAGGAGGGCCACAAATATCATCATGGTGCTGGAGCACCTCTCCTTCGAGGACAGGCTGAGGGAGCTGGGATTGTTCAGCCTGGAGAAGAGAAGGCTCTGGGGAGACCTTATAGAGACCTTCCAATACCTGAAGGGAGCTTATAAAAAGACTGGAGAGGGCCTGTTTACAAAGACCTGTAGTGAAAGGATGAGGGGTAATGGTTTTAAATTAGAAAGGAGTGGATTTAGATTAGAAATAAGGAGGAAGCTCTTTACTACGAGAGTGGTGAAGCACTGGAACAGGTTGCCCAGGGAGGTGGTTGAGGCCCCATCCCTGGAGATGTTCAAGGTGGGGCTTGACAGAGCCCTGAGCAACCTGCTGTGGTTGAGGATGTCCCTGCTTTCACCAGGGCATCTGGACTAGATTACTTCTAGAGGTTCTTTTCAACCCAGACATTTCTATGATATGTATTTACAGAAAAAAATAAGTAAATGCACAGTATTTCACAAAATTTTCCAATTTTGATTACATTTCAAAAGCTGGCATTTCAGTACAGGGTAGTACTGAAATGCAGAAAGGAAAAATCTGAATTTTAAAATATTTTTGGGATTAATCTTTTCTGAAAATGCAACTTGACAAAATTGTGTCAATCTCGGTATTTTTATGATGTCAGCCACCCCTGCAATGTATGGGATTTTTTTTATTTTATTTTTCCCTCCTATTTAATTTGTCCAGTTTTTAGGAAAGGATTTGTAATTTTTAAATATTTGCAAAATTGCTTCAGTTCTCAATGGATGAGCAATGACAGGAGAAATGTCATCTCTTTTCCTGACCCCTGAAGGGAGTTGATACGTGCCAAATTAACTGTCCAAATGATATCTTTATTCCCTCAGTCAGAATGCAGGCATATGGTAGGTGTCCCTCTACACTAGTCATTGCACTGCGTGCATGCTTCTGAGGATCAGTTGTGAATCCTTTCACCTGACTACAAGTTGTGTCAGAAGGACCATCTCTCTATCCTGTCACATTATTGCTCTTGCTTTGAGCATTTAAGTGTCTTATAATAACCCTCGTGACCTACCACACAGAGTGTTATGCTAACAGAACTGCCCAGGATAGTGCTTGTGAATTGTTTAGGTCCTTGAAGTGTGAGCAAGGAGTCACCTGGGCACATTTTCCCCTCTTTCGACTTCCTCAGAAAAGAGAGGGATACATGCAATTTGCATAAAAGAGTTTGTATTTTGCTCAGAAACTTCCAAGGAAATGGGATTGTACACAGATTTCTGAAGTCTTTTTAAAAGGGTGAGCTTAGCACAACAGACCTAGTTACAAAGGCAGCTTTATGTTCTGTGTGGCAAAGATATTAAAGCTACTGGCTTTGCTTTTCCTCCCCCAGGGCAGGTGGGTAGGTTACAGAAATGTAGCTTTAGAAGAAAAATTCAAGAAGGTAAATTCACTATGCTGGATCTCTTAAGTCATTCTTTCCCAAGGAGGATTTTCTATCTGAATTGTTCCCTCTTGCTGATGAAGAGTATCTGTAGATTTTGGCTCTCCTACAAGTACAACCATGAATAATGCATGGTGACTAGAAAGGAACGGACAGCAAATAACAACAGGAAACAAATACCACACTTTGCAGGACAAATTTCCAGGTGCACAATAATTCCTTCTAAAATCTGTGAACCTCATGGGAATCTCATATATTTTCATGAACACCTGCAAGTAATAAATATCCCGATGCTGCATATTGCAGTGGAATTTGCTGCCTTCATTTGGGCTGGGAGGGAGAAAATCATATTCATATATTTCATCTATCTCCTGTGTCAAGCTACTCTGCTCTGCTTCGTGGTTCTGCAATTCAATGTAAATAGTGAGATAGTTTGCAGCTACTACACACACTGAACAGTCTCTTGTGGGGATCATGTTTGCAGGTAGGTAAAGTATTATCCAACTGAGTTTGTGGGGAGTAATGAACAGTTGTTGTTGGTAGGGGTCTACTAAGGGACAGATCCTTTCTTCTCTTTCCCATCAAGTGTCCTACACCTAACCAAAGAAAGGGTGATAATAGCAGGGCTTTTTTTTTGTTTACCTGCACTGAGGATTTATTCCACCAGCTATTGTAATTTCTTACTCTCTGTCAACACTAAAAAGTTTTATCTTACTGTAACATTGATAAGACTGTGACAGCAGTGGCTCACAGAATTACTGAGGCTGCAGTAGACCTCCAAGATCAAGTCCAGACTATGACCCAAACCATGGCATCAGCTAGACCATGTCACTAAGTAAGGCTCGGGAAGTTAAGAGTCCCCAGCGGATAAAAGAGGATATTTGTGCATTTGTGGACAGGACTTCAGCATTGACAAAACATGTTTTAGACACAACACAGGCTTTCTCTGTGAAGAGCTAAAGTAATTTGGGCTATATGATTTTATGTAATGCTATGATTTTTTTTTTTTTCAGTTAAAACCAGCCTTGAACTAAAAACAAATATAGAAATTACCAAAAAATTGTGACTTAAAAAGAAGTGTTATGTTAACAGTGGAATCTGATAGGCAAGTCAGGGAAACACCTTCCAGGATGGCCGATGCTGACAACTGAGGGAAGAGAGCCAGGGTCATTAGGTCAGCAGATTGTAGTCCAACTCAAGCAATGTCATTTGGCTGATATGAAATCGTTTCTGTTAGTGTTTTCTCATTTTGCACTTCTGTGATTGCGTATTAGGTTTAGTCGATGAGAATACAACCTTTACTCAGGTTCATCAATAACAGCAAACTAAGAGAAAAGCCCATTTGCTTGACTTCAAGTATGTTGAAATAGACTCAAGAAAATCTCAAAGACATGGGTGATGTTGTGTACCTGTAAAAAATGGATCAAAGAAAATGTCCCAAGAACAGGAAAAACCTGTGAATCCCAGGAAATTTTAGGGCTAGTTAAACTCTTTATACCCTCAAGCACCAGAAAAAAACCAAAACACAGACATACACACAAAAAGCCCAAACAAACAAAAAACCCCAAAACAATGACAAAAACCAAAGAAACAAACACAACCAAACAAAACCAAGCCAACAACTACAAGACCTTTCTGCTTTTGGACTTTTCAGTGTTCATGTGTTACCATGGAAGAGAATTTTGATATGGACACAACTTCAGTATTTTAATGTCTTGAGAAACAGGTCATTACACATTTATCACTCCTTCTCTGTTCATCTTACTCTGCCCAATCCTTCCGGGGGCAGGGGGGGAAAACAAACCAGAAACAAATGAAAAAAACCCCCCAAAAATCAAACCCAAAACAACAAAAAAACCCACCCCAAAACAAACAAACAAACAAAACAACCAACCAAGCTTTCACTTAATTGTGCTGGAATTCCCATTCCCCTCACCCCCAGATAGATGAAGATCTTTTTGGTATATCCAAAGAGTGGTGGTCAATGGTGCCAAGTCCAGCACGAGAGTGGTAACTAGTGGAGTCCCCAGCGGATCAGTTCTGGGCCCAGTCCTGTTCAACACCTTTATCAATGGCATTGATGATGGGACAGAGTGTCTTCTCGGCAAGTTTGCTGATGACACAAAACTGTGAGGATTGGCAGATACACCTGAAGGCTGTGCGGCCATCCAGTGAGACTTGGACTGGAGAACTGGGCAGAGCAGAACCTAATGAGGTTTAACAAGGATAAGTGCAGAGTCCTGCATCTGGAGAAGAAT
>JANIJG010009148.1:0-18480 GCA_024611175.1 Megaceryle torquata | reverse complement strand
TCCTTCTCTGGAGATTTTCAAAACCCGCCTGGCTGCGTTCCTGTGTGACCTGTGCTGGATTGTATGGTCCTGCTCTGACAGGGGGGTTGGACTTGATGATCTCCAAGGTCCATTCCAACTCCTGACACCCCGTGATATCTGTGATACCCTGTGATCAACATCCCAACTGATCAGTCTAGGAAACATTTCCCACAAGTATTTCTGTTCTTGTCAATTTGCCTTTGTACCAAGGGGTATTTTCATGAGAAACTGAGTGGGTCAAAGTGGCCTTTGTAACATATCTAAATATATTGCGTTGGGGTTTTTTCCATTAAAAGCTTCAATTAAGAATTCACACATTTAAACTGTGCAGTGATTTTATAATCTGTAAATGGAAAACCTGGAGTTCATTGACCAATCTGCAAACAGTGAAACACGGTGGGACTCAGCCTTTGGCTGTATGTTTTAGAACTAAGGCTTGCTGTTAAAATAAGTCTTATATTTTGCATATTTAACTAGCTAAGAAAACACTATGTAAATGGTATCAGACTAAGGAGTAGTACACAAGTTTTCCTTATTTTACACTAGTATTCGTTAGTGTGACTTTCCAGACAGAGATAGAAATCATCTAGTATTGCAAAAAAGGCAAAAATACCAGGATGTAAGACAAGAAATTACTTTAATAGAAGCAGAGATGTTATTTCATGATAGTGCCTAGATTTTCACCTATCCACCTTTTTCAAACCTAGTCTTGTCTCATGTGAAAAGGCTTAACTGTACAAACTGATCTCAAATTTCAGCCATGGGGGATGAGTGGAGACATTACTGTAAAGATATATATATATATGTATTGCTATCTGTTCTCTGAGACCATCAGTGGCAGAAAGATTGGCTGTGAGGAACTCCTCCCTAGAGAACTTATTGCAGCTGTTCAATATATAAAGGAGGTTTATAAGAAAGATGGAGAAAGACTTTTTACCATGGTCTGCAGTGACAGCACAATGGGAAAAGTTTTTAAAATGAAAGTGGGTAGATTTAGAATGGAAATAAGGAAGAAATGCTTTATGATAAGGGTGGTGAGACACTTAGGCTGCTCAGATAAGTTGTGGATGTCCCATCATTGGAGTTGTTCAAAGACGAGCTGGATGAGGCTTTGAGCAACCTGATCTATTGAAAGATGTCTCTGCGCACTCTAGAGGAGTTGGACTAGCTGATCCTTGAAGGTTACTTCCAACCCAAATCATTCTTTGATTCTATGATTCACCTGCTGTGCAGAATATCTGGGTACTGAGGGGAAAAAACCTCCACAAAGAAGCAACATCCTTCTGAGGGATGCTGAGAAGGAAAGGTGGCAACTTGTTCTTATACCTTTGAAGCTATTCAGTGACATACGGTCCCTCAGTATTTTAGGATGACATCTATTCTGTTGTTGGTGACTGCTTCTGTCTTAGAGGGTCTGTAGTTAAAAGGCAGGGAGTATTATCTGGAATAAACTAAGTAGGGGTGGAGAACAAAAGACCACTGGCAGTGACGACAGAATAATGCTGACTGTCTGCAAGCGGACTTTGCATTAGAGCAGTGACTGTGATCCCAAAGACTTTAAAACATTATTTTCCTTTCTGGTTTGGACAGGTGAGACAGCAGTTGAGCAAGGCTAGATAGATTTTCTCCAGGGGAGAGAAAAGAGTCACTGCTGACAGAGTGGGCAGCAAGGTGAGAGGACATGAGGATGAGAAGTTATCTTCACAGAGAAGATAACCAGAATTCAAAGATGTCATTCTGGCTCTAGATTTCGGATTAGATTAAGTTGCAGTAGACCTAGGGACAGCTTTAATATGCATGGAACCAGCTGAAAGTTGGTTCCTGGGAAAGGATGGAGTACCTTGCCTATCTCTCAGATGAGTGCCTGATTCATTGCCACCACACTGAAGAGACAACCAAAACTGGAAGAAGGAGGGTGTGTAGTCAACACGGTGTGAAGTGAGCAAGGCCAGGAAAGGCTGGATCTTTCCTTATGAGTGAAACATGGTGAGAAAGCTATAGTGATTGACAGTTGCAAGTCTGCGACCTAACCTAGGCTGGTGGATGCAAGGGGCTTCTGATTCATTAGGTGTCATGTCAAGCTCTTAAGGGAGATGATACTGCTTGCATGAGACCCAAGAGAAAGCTAAGGCCAATGAGAATGCTGTGGTGTGGTGAAGGGATGAAAGCTGAGGGAGGTTTGGAACAAACCTATTTTTTATACATAAAAGATGAACACCTCAGGCTTCTAAAATAGTATCTTTAATTTCTCGAAGATGGCTTTATTTTGGTCAACAGCAAGGGTCATGACAGAGCATTAACAGTACATAGTGTACCAGTGTTTGCTGACTGCTGCACTGGAAATGCAGTGAGCTGCTTGCAGACTAGTAAAACAAATAATGGAAAAAAAAAAAAAAAAAAAAAGAAAAAAAAAAAAAAGAAAAAGATTAAGCGTTTGTAAACATGGCTACCCCATAATTCATGGATGATTTCCCTCAAAGTATATATTCTTCTAATGAGCCTCCTTTAAATGCAGTGATCATAATTTTTGGTAAGCATTTAAGCATTTTCCTTTTGAGAAAGTAATAAAAGGTAAGCGATAACATCCAAAAATTCCTTATTTCAGTTGCAGTGCACAGTGTGTCTGGCTATAAGTTAATGGTTTACATATTAATTTTCTCATCTCTCTGATGGGCAGAAAATTGCTTTAATATAAATGCAGTTAAATTTGTCATTTTATATCTACACAGCTTAGGTTCAGAGATTTATTGCAAGCAATATCAAATTGTTTCATAGCAATTTAGCAGCTTTTGTGGAAGAAAAATGTGTCAAGTTGGAGGTTGAAGTAAAATTTTTCTCACACTATAATTAATGTACTTTTTATGTTTATTGTCTAATCAATTACTTTAAAGGAGACTTGAGGAATGTAATAAAAGTGAATCTTGGAAAAGTTACTTTGGGCTTCTGAGTGCGCAGAGGGATTTTTTTTTTTAATTTTTTAAATAAAAAGATTTCAAATTCACTTTGTAAAAGTAAAAATGACAACAGTTTTGTTTCAAAAATTCTCCTACTGTTACAATGGGTGAGAGAACAGGAAAAAAAATAACATCTACTTTATCAACTCAGATTTCCTTTTGAAAACCATATTTCTGTTCCACTAATACTGTCAGCAGCTCACTCAGCAAAGTAATAAAACACAGTCTTATGCTGGAGAATTGTATTATCAACTTCACTGATGCCATTCAGAACCATTCTAGTAAAGGGACAAAGTCTGACCTTAATATTAATTAGTTCTTTGGGTTCATCTCTCATCTGATAGTAATTGATCCTGAAATGCTTTTGTAACTTAAATCATCTGTGAAGCACCACTGCTATCCGAAGAGACTGTAGGTGTACTTAGTCTTGAGCAGCACTTCAAGGACATTTTTGATTTTGGACTTCAATTCTCTTATCTCATCTGGAATCAATCCTGTCCAGTAATTAATTAAGCATTATTATTTTATTAATAATAGTGGTAGTATTAATTATTATGCATCAAAAGCCATCCTTAGGCTATGTGCTGTAAATTAATTGCTGTAGTAATCTTTTCTCAGGATTAAGATTCAACCTGAGAAAAGATTACTACAGCAATTAATTTCCCATACTGGGAAAAAGGTCCCTGGAAGGAAAATGTGACTCTTTCTCTCAGTTCTCCCCACCCCTTTTTTGGGAAATTGTGGGTTTTTGCTAGCTCTGTTCTCTGTAACACCCACTGAAACTAAGCGTACCAGCCACATTGATTTGTGTTTTGCCTGCGTGATTCATGGCATGCCAATGTGGTCATTATAATTGAGTTCCAGAATGAAGATAAGCAAGAAAAAGATAAAGCGATAACCTCCAAAAAGCTAGAGATTAATGAGGAGCACTTTAGTCTGAAGAAGGCAGTGAATACATGTTTGAGAAACTTAGGTCTGTGTAAGAAGAGAGAGAAGGTAAATGGCTTTTACTATGTACATGTCAAAAAAAAAAAAAAAAAAACAGAAGAAAGAAAAAAGCATACGATTTTACAGTTTAGGTAGGATTTGGGAAAAATAGTTAAGTTTCCTCCCTTTTTCTTCCCTTCCTTTCCACTTCCCATCTTGCAATATCGCCTCCATTACTTTTGGTTTTTACTCCTTTCCTTTCTGCTCCAGGGTATCAGCTAGTTATCAGAACAGAGTGAAGAAATGTAACAATTTTTTAAGTGTGTACTTGGTTTCTAAATGCTGGTATCTATTTATAAAACAAACTTGTTGACATACTGAGTTTATCTTGCTTTAGCATTGATAAGGCACCCAGATTTAACTCCTGTCTGTAGGAGAATACAACTTCCAGGGGGAAAAAAAAATCCAACTTGGACTTCAGAATTACCAATGATGTTGAATCCATTACAAATCCCCTCAGTCTTCTCTTAAATAGTCATCTGAGTTCTTTGCATCTTTTGCTGCAAGGCTCATCTTCCAGTGAACTCATTCTTCAGTTTTTCAGTATCCTCCTTGATTTTCAGCTCAAAGTTCTCATATGATTCCAGTTACAGCATACTATTGATAGCCTACTCTTACAGTCCCAAGCACCTTTGTTTCTAGGTGCATGGTTTCAGATCCAGCCATACTGAAGCATGGAATTTGTTGTACTCCTTTTCTAAACTTCATATATTTAAAATGTCTCCACTGAATAATTCACCAATCCCCCAATCTTTGCATTAACTGCACTGTGTCAGTGATAGTTTTATGTTTTTCTCACAAGTCACCGTTTAACAGATATCATTAGTACTGATTCAAAAATGAGTCCTGCAGAGACCCAGGAGGAGCTGAACTGTTTGCTCCTGACCACTCACTGCTGGGAAGAAGATGTTGGCTACATGAATGGCAGGGCTGACCCAGTGTTCCCAATCTTTTGTTATTATTTTGCTTATAATTATTCTGAAACACGAGTTAGCACATTGTATATTGACTGAACTCATACTGTGTTGATTGTACATTGTTCTTAACTAAGTAGTTTTATGGTACCAAGCAAAATGCCTTACCAAAATCTACTACATTTATTAATGGAGCTCATAATATCATAGAAGGGTACCACATCTATTGTTCATAAAACTGGCATTAATTATTTCAACTTCTGTTAATTCTGTATTGAGTCTTGTACCACTGTTCTAGTGTTTTGCCCAGGATCAATGTGAACCTGACAGATCTGTAACTGTGCAGTTAATCCCATTTACCTTTTTAAAATACTGGCATCTTACCACATTTTTAAAAGCACCTGGAGCTTTCTGAGAAAGAAAAGACATGTTTAAAAAAGTAAGGATGTTTCACATGTTATCTTTTTTTTTTTTTTTTTCCCCTGTAACTTTTGTTTCAAAAAAAAAGGGAATATTTTTGTGTATCAAGTACACAGCCTATGTTTCCTGTTTTCCAATTTTTCCCTTTTAGGCTTTCAGTTCTCCTGAAACCCTTACCTGCTTTTTTTCCTTGCTGTTTTACTGAAATATTTCCCTATTTAATGTAGATAATGGGCTGGGAAGAGAATAAGCAGGAAATAGCACACTTATAATATGCATATTAAAGAAAGATCGGAGTGTATTTGGTTTTCATTATAAAGATCTTGAAGGTTCTGCTTTTAACTTCCATTAATTAAAATATGTAAAGTTAAAATACCAAACATTCACAATGTGAATATAATTTTTTTAATTAAAAAAATTGACATGAAAATGTCAAGGTGTTGTTTTTCTTTTTAATACAGATTTAGAGAGCGAGACCTTTCTCTGAACACCATTTTTGTCTGCCTAGTACAAAGTTTAGCTAGTTTAGTTGGTGAACAGGAGAATTTAGCTCAGCAGTTTTGTAAAGGCTAGGAGGAATGCTGTCTCCCTCATCTAATCCCAGATGTACTCTGGATAATGACATTTGCCTGGCAGAAGAGAGTCAGACTGAAAACGTCTGCTACTTCAGCAAGCCTAGTCCCCCCATTCTCGGGTCTAGCAAGTGTGCATACTCAGGAAGGGGAGGCATCCAGCAAAGTGTTTTGAAAGCAGGAAACCACTTGCCCACAAAATAAAATGTAAATATTTTAGGACAAAAAAAATCCACTCAGATTTCATAGGAGATTCACAGAGACCTATTTGTAATATTTATTCACTAGTAAAGTGAGACAATTTACAAGGCTGAGTGGGATTTTAACTGTTGTGGAGATGTATTAGCTGGCAACAAGCTGTAATTCAGAGTATATATGGGTACAGCCCATCTCAGAACTTGCTAAATGCTTTGGTTTTTATACCATCTGTTGCTGCTATCTTTATCTAGATGAGGATTTTGTTTATAAATCTATATTTAGTACATAGAAAAGAAGAAAAAAAAAAGATAGTGATTTTTGTTTCTTTTTCAAATGAACCTAGAAAAAGATCCAAAGAGTAAAACAGTAGAAAACTTGGACTGGGACAGACCGTAGGGCAAAATTTACAATGATTTTTCTGTAAGCACTTGATACTAATCGAAAGATAATATTGATGAAAAAAATCCTAAATTCCTGTAAGAATTTTTTTCACAAGATGGATTCAGGTTGCTAATCATAGATGGCTAGGTGACCTAAGCATTGCTGAAGATTGGCAGGTACAACAAAAGATCTATGGGAACTGTGCCCATAAGTAGTGAGGGATAACTATATTACATTGCTTATGTTAAGCACAATGAGGAATAACTATATTACATTTTGTTCAGCAGCACTAACTTTAGCCAGTCTGAAGGTGAGGTGAGAGAAATGTGCGTAGATGGAGGCTAGAAGACTACAAGATTGAAAGATCCTCGAGCAGGGATGCCCATGAGGCTTGTGTCTTGGAAAAGCTGGGTACAGAGGGTTGGAAGTGTGAGGAAAGCACGCACCCTGGTCACCAAAATATCTCTTTGTGGCTTAGTTATGAACAGATCCTGACTAAGATTGTGGCAGCAATTATCTCATCATATAAATGAGAGAGCAATGACACCTGTCATCTCCTGTCCATGGGAAAGGAACTAATGCTCATTTAAAATTAATTATTTTGTAGAAAATGAAAAACAAAATACTCATCTACTTTTCTGACCCAGACATAATGCTATGAACTATTTTCTGTATAGGCAAAGCCTTTATGTAACTAGGTGATGGACTAGATGATGGACTGTGAGGGTGTGAAGACCTGAGCTCCAAGTTCCTCTACAAAGTTTCTATTGACATTGGACAAATTTCATTTCTTTACGCCTATTTTGTTAGGTGGCTTTTGGTAGAGGGAGGAGAAAGGCCAAATAAAGCTTCTCGAAGATACACAGATTGAACCAACATCTGTCTTGCATATGCCCCTGTAATTCTAGTGAAGTCAACACAGCAGTTTATATTTACCAAGTGAATGATCCGACATTGTTGTACCTTTGGAGATTTTGATTCCTTTTTCTTCCATTATGTCCCTTTAATGTACTTTTTTGTGACAGAGTTTGACAGAATGTGCATGCATCTCTTCTGCTAATTAATGAAATTGGTGACAATTTTTGCTTAAACTGACCAGGAATAGCACTAAACTGGAAATAAGAAAAAAAGGTTGAAAAGGCAAGATTTGTACTGTAAGCTGGAGTCACTTCAGCAATAGTAAGCATTTGTTTTCATTTTGTGGGTAACTTGAATGCCTGACAGCACATCTGATCAGTTGTGTTAAGCAAATTCTGACCTGTGCTGGGATTTTCTGGGGATTTCATTAGCAAATATTTCCTGCAAACCAGGGTTATTACTGTTGTTTGTTTGTTTGTTTGTTTGTTTTTTTCACTCTCTTACATTTATACCTTGGGGAATATCTCCCAGAAGACCTAAAATATTGTGACTTTTTCTAGCAGCAATATAAACTAAAAGCATTTGTCTGTCCTCAATAAGAAGGTAACACTGAATGTTAAATGAATGGATTTTTAACTCTTTATGCTTGTGATTCCTTGGAAGTTTCTCTAGGAGTGTGCTGGTGAGAGTTATGATGGATTGTTGTGATGAGCCTGGACTACCTGTGTTGCCAGGAAATATCCCATTAGAAATATTAGAGTGCTTAGTTTTAACTTTGATGATCTTTCTGCCTGATACTGGATCCTAAAAGATGCTGGACTCATGATGGCAGTTGGGATAAGAATAAAACATGAAGAATGTGACCATATGGTGCTTTTCTATGTTATAGGATTGAATTGTGAAACTTGGCTTGGCTCACTTTGTGAACAAGGAATGCTGGAGACAGATACATCATTGGGAGATAAGAAATCTTGCATATCCAACACAAGACTGAAGCTCAGATATTTGCTAGAACTGTTTTGATCTTATCTACAAACTTATCCCTATGCTATACAACAGAGCTGTCAGTTATCAGTGGCATATCTGTAGAAAAGCTGAAGTTTTGGATTTTAGGCCATCATGAAGTAGAATTTTGCCACTGCTGAGCTGAGTGACAGGTGACTTGGTTCTTTCTACACAGCTTGTGCTTGTGACCTCCTTTAGCATGGACACCTGCCTATCTTTCAAAATACCAGCTTCTCCAATATATTTTGTGTGCTTCTGTGTAAAATAGGACTAGATGAGTGGGAAATGCAATGTATTATTTTGAAGAGACCATTTTAAGCATTTAACTTGAAAGAAGAGACAGTCATATTTCTTGCTTAACAAATCATTCACACTGATAGAGCTGAACCACTCTCTGTGGGCTAAAAAAAAATAGAAAAAGTACTTAAAATTCAGGCTCTTGAAACAGCCCCTTCATAATAACAGACAAACTGGGATCCTGAACTGGAATCAATGAAGTGACTTGTTCACCATATTAACCACATGCAACAGAAAGGCATCAAAATGACTTCCTGATAAATCATTCATACCTTATAAAAATGTATTTGCATTACTTTACACCAATACATAAATGCATGAGCACTTAATTTAGTCTGATGTCACTCTCCAGCCTTAGTTCTGGTCTCCCATGCTTCTACGGCTACTGTGAGATGGGGCAAATACCATTGAGCAGAGACAAATGAGTGACACAGCTTATTTCTGGAGTAGGTATAATTACCATTCTGTGTGCCAATTAATATTAGATTAAAAAAAAAAAAAAAAGACATCCTCCAAAGGAACCTATTTATTATTTAAAAGCCCCCCAGGGTATATTCTGACATGGATTGGTTCTATAGCAAAGCAGAGCCATGAAAGCAGCTGAAAGCAGACAAACTGTTAAGCAGCATTTAATCCTTTATGCATGTTTTATACATAAACAAATTGGAATGTGTAGATCAATGTCCTCCAGCTGTTTTTCAAACCCCATTCTGCCTTCATTAAAGATTTAGGGAGGAAGTTTCCAAACATAGATATGATACGGGGAAAAACAGGATAGGATCTTCTTTTCTTTTTTTCCCTGAGAGGCTTTCTTAAAATCACCACTGCCTCTCACTCTAGTAAAGTCTTCCTTTGCCACTGCAGCCTGCACATTAAATCCTCTATACAGTCATGTCTTTTAGTGCTGAGTCCCATTAATTAGACAAAAGATATAACTCCCTGATAAAGTGTCCTAAGAGAGAGCCAATTTGACCACATCAAGTTCACATGGGAGTCATAAAATTCCAGACTCAAATCAATTCCATGTAAACTCTGCCTATTTTCAATGACAAAGTGCTCTATGGCTCCTTGAACATTTATTCCAACAGCCACAGTGAGAATTCATTGATTTAATCAGGAAGAAGGGTTTTCAACTGACTCCTCTTTGTCATTAGAGGTCTTCACTAAAAGGGAAAAATTTGGTTTCAAGACTGAGGTGGAGCAGAGTAACATGAAATGAGGAAGTTGGTGGCCTGCTTAGTATTTAAGAGATTGGCTTTGCAAGGATACTGCCTTTGCACTTTTATCTCTGTCCTTTCCCATAGATCTTTCCTCTGTTGAGGGCTGCACTCCTCTCCTAGCCTCGTGGTACATTTGGGTTTCAGAGCAGGAGGCTGTCATGGCCAGGTCTCTATTACAGGCTACCAGAAGTGTTTTAGGAATAAATAGCAGTTCTGTATCTTTGACTGTACTGCCATGGATTTTACTAGCTACACACTGATTGTTAAGTCCACAAAGCTGAATCCTCTCCCGTCTAATTGCACAGACATAAAAGGACAAATGAAGTGACTTGCTGAGACCTCCTGACAGGGCATATAGTCTTGTTTCCTGGTTCCTTTGTCCATTAGCATATACCTCTGCCTTCACCACATCCCATTAACAGCAACTTGAGTTTACTGGTTTTGTGTATGCTGAAGACACTCAGCACTATCCTGAAACCACCGTTAGGAAATACGGAGATTTGAGTTCTGTACAATGTCATCCCTTCCTTCTATAGAGAGCAGTGTCTCTGCCACACTTCAAACCTGGCATGAATTTCAGAGTCAGATCCTTTACCTGGCTAGTGCCTGCAGCGAGTTAAATGGGCTGCCACAATGCCAGATGGATTTGTTTCTTGCTTTGGTATTACTTGGCTCCCACAAACATACAGAATAGAAAAATATCACTTCCACGGCAAAAGATGAGCTGGGATTTCCAGTCTGTGTGCCTTGAATTTAGATTCCTGGGACCTGATTATTTAGAGGTGTTTGAAGCAGCACTATAAAGTCAGTGAGTCTTGCAGATGTGCAAAAGCTGTAAAAATCACACACACAAGCACCTAGAGACCTGCCAACTTAAAGCCCTCTCAGCAGATGCTCATAGATGCAGCCTTCATTTACCCTTTACTCCTACACTAAGGTTATTACTATTTAGAATTAATATTCAGCTGCTGTATCACAGACCTGTGGGAGACAGGGTTTTGGAGTGGGTGGGTCCTCTACACAGAAGGCTTGCAGAGCACTGTGAGGTGAACAGCAACATAGAAATATAATAGATTATTAGAGCATGCATCCTGTATTATGCGTTCCCAATGCCTAAGCTCTCCAGCCTTCCTAGCTGGAGAAATGAAAATGTAAACACAAGATGCTGCTTTGCTACATTCACATCTGGTGTTGTGGCTGGTGTTTTCCTGTGAATATTTTCAAAAACAGCCAGATTGTTCAGAACAAAATTGCAAATACCACATCTGCTCCCTGAGGCCTCTGAGAGTCTTGCACCCGGATGAAGGCAAATAACAGGAAGCTTGGCAACACTTGATAGCATATCAAGAAATCCTTGAAAATATAGTCATGAGCACTTTGGCTGATTTTAGGTTAGGAAGACAGTTGCTTTCTGACAATATATGTTGCATACCTGAAATCTCCAAAGTATGAGTTTTCGTGACCGTTACTGTATTCCACCTATGTTTGAATAATATAATTTCCATCTCAATTACCTAACTCCATTTAACGTGTAGAAGTGAGGATAAATATTAGCCAGAAATACTGGGCACATTGTTTTTAACTACAGGTTGCTTCAGAACACCTCTGTGGAGCAGAAGAAAGGTATCTTTATGCATAGATAGATAGATAGACAGATAGATCGAAGTAATCATCACTGATGTGCTTTCCCAGTCAGAGGTTCCCAGCTAAGGCAGTGATAATAAATGAGAAATTTACTAGCAAGGAAGAGATTTGTCATTTGTTTTCATCGTTTTCTGCTGACATGAAATCAGCAAGTTGATCTGTCTTCCAAATCATCCACAAGGTTGGAATTTCTTCTTTCCTTGTCTGGAAAGACTGTAAGGACTCTGCCCTAAAACTAGGTAATTTATAGGTACCTCTTCCCACTCTTCTCAGGTCCCTTTGCAACAACCTAAAGATCCAAGAATGAAAATGTAATCTCTCACACATCTTCTAGCAGGATTTAAAAAAAACCAGCTGCCTGTATTTTACCTCTCCACGGTATGAAATCTTCACCCATATTTACCAGTGATACATCTAGATAGTGCTGCTTGCTTGCAGGGCTCTTAATAGAAGTTGGCTTTATTTGAACCTTAGTAAGAAAAGTGATAATAGAAGAAACTTGATGTCTACACAGTACAGTCTGTGACTACAAAGATACTTAAAAACCCTCCTCTGGGCTTGAACATCCTCTCAGTGCTGTGTTAAAATGGTTGACATCATACCAAGTGCAACTCAACCCAACAGACTTAGGTAAAAATCAGAATGACAGTGCTAATGAGGACTCCTAAATATAAGCTGTAGAGTACAGCCAGTGCTGAGCCTTTTACTGGTTTGGTGTCACTAGAAGACCTCCATCCACCTAAGTGACTCTAGGTACAGTCAATTTAGGGACTCTGCTCATGGCTATGAGTGGTTGTGAATGTGGGCCTGAATTGTTAATTCAAGACCACTTTGGACACAGTGGACTAGTTTTAGTACAAAGGCTCAGGGTTTCAGCCTATTTGATAAATAGGGTCTTTCTCCAGTAGGAATGGCTGCAAATTGGTCCTTGTAGTGTCCACTTGACATGGTTTTTAGTAGAACCCACTTTCTGGAATCCAAATACACTTTAACAAAAGAGGGGACCAGGACTGATATGTTTGATTCTTAGTAGCTAACTAACTTCCTTCTCTTAAACCAAACTCTCATTTCCAGCTGTGGGTTTTCAGCTTTCTTTGACTGATGACTTTCGTTCTACATGAATTCCCAGTGTCATGATAAATATTTTGACAAAAATGTCATTAATTCTTTGTGGGATGGGATGCATTTTGTTGCATGCCAGAGGTATTTTATAGATAGTGCAGTTCCTTTTTTAACAGGCACTGGTTTGATTGCATGGGCTGTAAGCTGTGAGTTTGGCTTTACAAAGGAAAGAAAATGCAGAAAATTATACAAGATATGCTCTCAGGTGTTTGTTACCTGAGGTAAATAAAAGCAAAATGGCCACTATATAAATTCACTTAACTCTGAAGACTATATAATCAATTCCTAAAGGTGTTCCCCTATCTTTACCTAAAATCAAATAAGCAAGCAAAGAAAAACTGTTTTTGTACTAGTTTACTTTTCTCTTTCTAGGTAAGATGGTAATTCTTCTAGTGGTATTAGAGTGTCTCTTGTGGCAATTTCAGGTAAACATGATTTAGTATGAACAAACCTGGAAAATGCGTGGAGAAATTACCACAGATTTTACAAATCGTTATTGAAAGCAAATGTTATAGGAGGGCAAACCTGCAGATACCTTCAGTTATTAAACCAAAAGTTGATTCTAACTACAGACATGAAAAAGCCTCTTTGCAGGCCTGGGGACTGAAAGGAATATAAGCCATCACCTGAATGTCCTTCATATTGCAATTGGTCACAGACATCTAACCTCCTTTGAACACAAGAAGCATATTCTTATCTTTGATGTGTGTTCTGATTCTACAATTTCTTTCTCTTTTTTCCTCTGCTAATTCTAGTCTTCACTATGAAGGTCATTGTTACTGCACTGTGCTGACATCCAGGATTGACATGAAAATAAAATTTATATGCAGTTTCTAAAAATAAGAAAACACCTGGTATTATCACATCCTGCCTGAGCTCTACATTCTCTGTCAACAATCCATTAAGCTGCTCATAGTCTGAATAGCAGATTTAAGTATAAGTCCCTTTTAAAGTACATTGTCTGGCAAAACAAACAGAAATCTGTATTTGTTAGATTGTTGCAAGGACTACAGTTCTGTAGTAAGATGCAAAACTTAAAAACTTAAGATTCAAGTCTTGTCAGCAATATATTAAGTATATTTATTCAGTAAACTCAAAGATAATCTACCTTTTGAATAACTGCTTTCAGACACGGAAGTGATTTAAATAGAGCTGAATGACCCTGAGGTGTTGAAAGAGAATATACAAAAGCAAAAACCAGAGAGATAAGGTCAGCTAAGAAAACTAACTTTTATAACAGCTGTAAAGTAGCCATTCCAGTGAGTCAATATTAAAACCTGGTATTTATGACAAGATAATAGTTAACATTTTTTATGCACAGTCTGTAACTGATATTTGAAACAAGGAAAGGGGGAAAACACTTATTTTTGTGACTTTTAGGATTTATAATTAGGGATACTAAGAGATGCGATTGAAGCGGTATGACCAAAATCAAAGGAAAAACAAGTCAGTGGAAGGATGAGTTCTAAAAACCAGGACTGCACAATTTCTACTTTTGTGTTCTTTATCACAGACCTTCCTCCTTATCTCTTAATAGAAAAGCTATTATAAACTATTGAAGTAGATAGTCACTCTACCTGTCCTTTCAAATGATTCAGCTTACATATTCTGTGGAGTGCCAATAGTTTGATTTGGAATGCTGGCCTCAGGGAATACCCAGAAAACATCAGAAATAATCTGTCCCCATATTATCTGCATTAGTGCTTAACAATTACAGATTTGTCTCGCAACTTTTCTTAGCTGCACTTTTACTTGGGATGATAAGTTGCATCATTTGAGTTCCTCTAATGAAGACCAGTATCATATTGTTTTGCCCATAAGTCACCTACTACTAGACATAAGAAAGTCTAAACAAGTTTTGTGATTCCACCTCAGTGTGAGAGACTTATAAAGTACCCTATAACCATGCTCCTGGGGCTTCCCTGAGACCACAGCAGTAGCACTCTCTCTTCCATATTAATCCTTGGAGCCATTGACCAAGTGCAAGATGGTATGAGTTTCAATCACCATGAAGCCCACTGAAGGCTGAGGGATGCAGGTAGCATGGGGAAACTTTTGCTTACATGGCCAGTGCATGAACACGAAAGCATTGCAAAGTGATAAAACCTGGACTCATCCTTCCCTCAGCTCTCTTCATCTGGGCTTCATCTGCTCCCAGGAAGCTTTCCCTAGCAGAAGCAAGTCAGGCACAAGTAAAGGAGAAGTAAAGTGAGGTCTGGCTACATCTCAACATGATGAATCACATCTAGGCTGCACTATAGTCGGGGGATTCATCTTGTCTGCCTGAAAGATGTCCAGTCCAAGACTGTGAAACAGGCTTCTGTTGTAGTTAGTAGAAAGGCCTTACAAAAAATGAACAATCGCATCTTCAACTAGTGTCTACCATCACTGAAAAGACTCTCACACCATGTCTCAGCTCATTCTCTAATCAATCAGCAGAAAATAGCTGTCAGTTGTAACCAATTACATTTAGATGGGGTGAATTCATACTGAAACATGTGCCATACCACAAGACTTCAGAATTTGGGGGGGGAAAAAAATTACTAAGAAAAATTGATTCTCTCTGCCCTTTGGAATGTTTATACCATAAAGCAGGTCCACCTCGCTTAACAGACAGAAGAAAGCTTTGACTCTCAACTTTCTCTTTAGCTTTTAAGAAGAACAATTTGGATCTAAATTGGTTATTTCATTACACACTTAAAGATCATATTCACTTTCTCACCTTCTGCCTAGTATCTAATGTAGTGACCAAGGTGCTTTTGTAGCTTCCATGTGCAAAGGAGTCTGTAGCCTGGTTCACTGCTTCCTTTTGAAAACACCTCAGAAAATTTTTCCTCTAAACTTCAATAAAAATAGAGCACCCACTGGAAGAGGATCAAAGTGGTGAATGTTTCTTAGGCTAAAATTCTGCACTGACCAGCTTCATTCAATCCACCTAATTTCTGGAGGAAGTCTGGCACCAGCAAAAAAGCATTAAAAAGATAAATAAGCCTTGACTTTGCTTAAATTGCTGAATGATTGTTCTTGGTTTTTGTTCTAAATCTTTAGTGTCATTACCAAACAGGCACAAATTGTATTATGAAATCATCTTGTTCACTCAATAGTCTCATCATCTTAAGCTTTTTCCATAAGCAATTTCTTAAAGCTAGAGATTACATTTTTTTCCTTTTCTCATTTCTTCAGCTGGTGTGAAGGATAAACAGGTTTTAAAAATGAATATATTTTGAAGGCAGAGTTAGGAATTTGCATGTTTATTGGTTTTGTTGTTGTTTGTTCCTATGGTTGATTCCTTTTCTTCATTAGAAATGAATAAGTTGCTTTTATGTAGCAAACATGTTTTTTTTGCCTGGCTAGCCTGGCTTTTGCCATCACAGAGGAAGAATTTGCAACCTCAGGATTCTTTTCCTTTTGCTTTGGTCTTCAGTCTTCTAACATGTTGCATATAGAAATGTTAGAAGTGGGAAAGATGTGTCTTTCAGTAAACTACTGAAACTGAGTTAATATACTTCCCCTTTTTAACTAGTATTCATTTATATTTCACGGGGAAAAGTGTGAGGGAATGTATGTCATGTTTCACATAGAAATGCTAGCAATGAATTAAAAAACCCCTGACAAAACAGAAAGAACAGGGGTGGAAAAGGTATCATGTAGTTCTGCTTCTACTTGTTTCTAGATTTACTTATTTCTTATTAAGGGGAGAGTAGAAAGTATCCATGGTAACAATGCTAACTCTATTTGTGAGAGGTTACAGAGAGTACTTGGCCTTGAAGGATATGAATACCCTGGGAATGAGTTTTTCTTTCTGTTGTGGATTCATAATATTTCCAATGCCGTATGACTCTGATCATCTTTTCTAACCCAGCAGTTGAGAAACATCAGTATAGTTAGCTCAGGGATTATTCCTTAAAATGCCTCTGCAAGGAAAGGTAGGAGCTCAAAATCTTTACCTTCTGACCAATGCAAACTTGAGAAGTGGAATAAACAAAGAACTTCATTATTTATTGTCAGTATCCTCAGAACTAGCATCACCTGAGTCCAGTGCTCAGCTACATTTGGGATCCAGGGTCTTTGCTCATCATTGCAAGCAACACAGTTGTGCAAATTATTTCCACAGGCTGTTGGCTTTTGTCTTAATGTGCAGCTGGTGTCATCTGAAGGGACTATCTCAAAAGGCACACATATGGTGATATGCCTTAGACTTTGTGACAAGTAACAAGGAGAAGAGGCAGTAAAAGAAGAAACATGTTGAAATGAACAAATACTAAACTCTCTGGCACAGTATCAGCTTGAAGATTGAGTGTCACAATTTCCTGTCTTGCACTCCTGTCAAATAGGTCATGTGGGAAGCTGCACTGTCCAGTGGTTACCAACATAAACTAATTTGGATTTAAACACACTTTGATTTCCAGCTTTTATGCTGATTTTCTGGATAAACTGCGACAAGTGTCCCAACTCCTTCTGTCATTATCCTATTTGGACCACAGGTTTAAGCAAATCTTGGAATGTCTCTCTTGACTGTATTCTTAGCCGAGATCTCACCGAAGTGTTTGACTACAACATGATGGAAAAAGCAGGGAGGTAAAAGACACAAGAGTATTATAGCACTGAATTGTCTTAAGATTTGTTCTCGTAACTTTGTCCACAAAATGACTGCAATGAATCTCTTAATGTTAGGACATACAACTGAGTATTCTGGAAAGTACTTAGGTGGTCTTTCTCAGCACACACTGCATTGTGGCATTTTTCAATGCCTACTATTGTTTCTTCTCCATTTTCAGACTTTATTTTCAGTTTTCAAACAAGACTTTTATTTTAAAACTTTTACCTCCGCTGAGCTAAATGGATTTTTTTTTCCCTAAGAAATGCAAAAGTGCCTGCAGACCTTTGAGAGCTAAATCTCACTACTCTCATGAGTGGTGGTAAAAAGAAAATAAAGGTTTTATTGGTTGATTATCTACACAAAAGTTTGGGGTTTTTTTTTGCAAGTAAATATCTATGGCTTTTTAACTTCAATGGAAATACCATCTATTTAAAAGAACATATCCACATTACATGATTGTGTATGGACAACGAGTGGAGAATAGCATTTCAAATTCAGAATGCACGGAAAATAAGGTAGGCAGAACATTACTGTTAGGATTAGAATTTGGTTCTGTTATCAGTTACTAGCTTCTAAACCCACAAGTTTTATATGCTCCCACAAACACACACACCAATACACATATGGAAATATATGTGCTGCATTATAAGCTATTTTCTTCACTCTAAGTAACAAACCCATGCATTTGTTCCAAGTTATGACTGTCTGCGGCAACAGCCACAAGGCTTCATTAATACTCCCGTTCCCACACAGAAAGTTTGACTAATTCTATGAGTAAAATATATATAGTGCAAGTCTTGAAAGTTTGCTCATAGCTGCTGAGAAATTAATAGAGGGGAAAGTGAGGAGTAGATTCACTTTTTAACAGATCCAAGACTGAACAGAGAGAATAAGCACAGTTACTGTTGTTTGCAGGCTTTCTTAAAGTGCAATAAATTTAGCCCTGACAAATGTGCAAAAGCCTGAAAAAAAAATATTAAAAAAAGACATTAGAGTAAAATATTTAACAGATCATTTCAGTCTCACTGTAGGAAATCTTCATATGCACCTCTTGTCTCATATTGCTAGAGATATTATAGCTTTGTTTGTGTATGATGTATTTTTTAGGCTTTTTGGGTGATTTTTTTATTCCTATTTGGGAATTTATAATATATGGGTTAGAGTAGTGTCATTCTCAGTTCTACTTATTATTGTGGAGGAGAATCCTGAAAGAGCAGTATCTCTCCTACTTAGTATTTGTTATGCCTTAAAAACAAAAAAAAACAAAACAAAACAAAAAAAAACAAA
>JANIJG010009147.1:24607-80186 GCA_024611175.1 Megaceryle torquata | reverse complement strand
GCTTTTCCTGCAAACTGGATATAATTTAAAATCCTGTCTAATCTCTAAAATATGTTCTGGTATTTCCATTCCACAAGAATAAAAAAAAAAAAAAAACAAAACCAACAAAAAGCCACAGTACACTTCTGCAGCTAATGTAACTTGTAAATCATATCTACTTGTCACACCAAATATGGTGTCTAAGAATTTGCTTGGCTAACATTGAGGTTTCCCAGACACACTTGAACTAAACCTTCTCAGAAATCACACAGTGTTCGCATGACTGTAGCTTCACATTTGTTCTAATGGGTGATTGATGGTACCACCCCAGCACAGAATTAATGGAGCATCTGGAAAATGAAAACAACTAACTCTCACTACTCTTTTGTCATGGAGAAAATGAGCTAATGATAATACTAATCTAGTTTCCAGACACTGCACACACATCCTGCAATCTTAAATACTCAGGCCTGAAAAATAAAAAGTGAGAAGCTTCATGCATATGCAACTGTGTTCAAGGAACACTCAGTAAGTGATCAAGACTTCAAAAATGTCAAAGTTAAGACTGCCCATGAAATTGTAATTTGCCTCTCTTGTCTGCCCATGGGTGGAAATGGTCTATATTTCCATGGGTACATTTTATTTGGTTACATGGGGACATGACTTGCTTGGTTTACAGTCTAAGAATTGCTCTCAAGCAGTTTGGACTGTGAGGGTATAATCCTTTCCTTACTTATTGCAGAAGTTGAAAAATATGTTCTGATGGAGGCAGATCAATATTCTGCTTCATTATTAGTTTAAATACAAATCAGCTAATTACTTTGAGGTCAAAGGAGCTTAATGTGTTTTTATTTTATACCCCCAGGACATGGCTCCCAGAAAATATAAGCTTTCTAAATAATTTCAACAGGAGTTAAATATCTAAAAGTTTGTTAGCTGATTATAGGTCCATTTGGGATGTTGCAGTTCTGCCTGGCTTTCTCCAATAGTCTTTACAAATTATTTCCCACCTCCTGTCTCTCTGCAATGTTGCTTCCTCCTCCTTCCTTTCCCCATGTCAGCAGAAGGATCAGGCAGCATCCAAATGACATGACTTGGTGCAAATCAAGAAGTGTTTACAAACTAGTGGAGGGTGATCTCCAGTGTGTTGAACCTGCTGGGTCTAGATTCCAAGCCCTGTCCTGTCCTCCACGTGGGCAGGATATGTGTATCTGTTCTGTGACGGTGGAAGGAAGAGGTGAAGATATTCTGTGACAACTGCAATCCAGTAGCTCATGCTCCTCTTTCAGTGCATCCTAAGGAGTAAGAGTCCTTTTTCTTCACCTCAAAATGTATTTGCAGATCCAGAGCATTTTCTCCCTTCCAAAATTATTTCTCCCAGTATGGTCACAAGTGACATCCTGGTCCCACCAACATGAAGTTAATAGACAGAAGAGGTTGAGAAACCCAAAGTGAGACAAACTGTTGCAAAGCATTGCCTTTCAAGATGCCTCAGGAAGAATAGTGTCTGGAGTAATGTGTTTGCTGGACCTCCTACTTGGGAGCAGGTGGAAACAGGATATATTGGGAGGTGGGTGGGATGACAAGTGATGAGGGATGCTCTGCTGCTGCACATTTGGCCCTCCTCTTATGGCCCTCCTTACACTTTTCTTACTCCACCAGCACTGAACTACCTCTTGGACTTGCAGATAGGAATTCCTATTTAGCCTTAAGTTGGAATCGCCATGTGTGATGACAAGCCAGGCCTTTCTGCCAGCCACAGGAGAACCCCCTTCATTTACCAGTGTGCTGGAGGCATTGCTAGGACATGTATGGTCCCTGTCATGCTAAGGTTGATGAATACAGGTTGTCATGCTGAGATTGCTTCTGAGAGGCCCTATCCTGACCCTGACAGTATGTAATTCAGGTTCAATAGCTCTCTCCTGCCCTTGTTTCCATAGACTTCATCATATATATTACAGGTTGGAAGGCAGTCAAGGCACAAAATTTTTAAAGTAACTCTCTGGAGAACTCAGGGACTGTTATTAAACTGTGGAAAATGTCTTCTCCATACTATAGACATTGCTCCTGTTAGTACCTTCAGGACCTTAAATATCACTGTCCCTGTGGTGGTAAGAACCTCACAAATCAGTTTGTGCTTCTCCACGCTGCTCAGGCTGTCCAAGCTCAGTGCAGGTGGACTGGACACATAATTTATGTGCTCAAGTCTTACCAATCTTTGTAAAGAACATACAACCTAAAAATTATGTTAAAAAGGGTGCTGAAAATGAACTTTTCAGGACAAGTTTCCTCGGAAGCATGATTTTCATTAGAAGTAGGAGTGACTGAAGGCTGAATGACTGGGGATCACAGCTTAATTTTGCACTCTGGATTAGTATTACTACAGACCATATCAAATATAGATGGCAATGAATTAAAATATTTTCTGTTCTCTCTCCAAACCCACATATTCCCCAAAGAAGGGTATTTTTTTAAAAAAGTTGTGAACGCAATTAGAAATAGACACCATGAATGTGTAAATGTGATAACTTTCCACGTTCAAAATGTTATATGACTCTGGGGGATTAACTTATGAATTGTTCTGATGTTCATAGTAATAATTTCTTTATGAAAAAGCAAAATATAAATCAGAAGAAATGTCAGGGAGATGCATTACATACTCGAAAATTAAAAACATATCAAAAACTTTCCTTATGAAAAAATGAATTATTCAAGAGTAATTTTCTTGGGTTCAGGCTATACAGGGCTGGATTTTCTCATTTTAGATTAGAAACCTCTGAGTTGCAATGCAGTGATGTGAGTCAGGACCTCATTCCCTTTACATAACTTGCATTCACTATCATGATATGACTGTAACAGCTTTTAGTGAGCTATTGACATTTCAGAGAGGAACACGGGAGTAAGGGACAGAAGAAGCCAAGGAACAGTTTTTTCTAAGTGCTAAAAAAGAAATGCCCAAGTTAGGGTTGAGGGGCATGATGACATTACAATCATCAAAGACTTCCTCTATGTCAAATGACAGGCCTTCAAAGTGAGAATCATTCTGTCTCTCTCCATGGATAATAGAGTAATTTCAAAGTGATGAGGAAACTACATCCTTAACAATCTAAAGTTTTGTGGATGAATCTAGATGTTACTGACTTTCCAAGATTCATACAGGCTACCTCTATGGTAGTAAACAAAACAAGACAAGGCCTTGGACCATTGAAATTGCTACAAGAGCTGGATCCTGTACGAAGAGGAAGGGTGGACCTCACATAGGGGTCTGTTTGGATTGCACAGAGCAGGCATAGCAATAATGCACCTTGATCTGGTGAGAATTTTAACTCTCATTGCAAGGCACAAGCAAGGTACTTGCAAGGTACTTGCATTTTCATTCCTACTCCAGATGTTTTGACACTACCACTTAGCATCCAAGTTATATAGTCTGTCAAATAGCACCAGGTACACATTATTACTAATGTACTAGTGTATTTCTTTTGCCTTTGCTGTGATATATCTGAACAATTGAAACTAGAAAAGAATGACAATGACCATCATTTCAGAAGGGCCTAATACTTGTATTTTGACTCTTTTTCAGAAGGTGGATGCTATGAGGAAATGACTATTTAACAGAACAACAAGCAGCTCAAAAATATCAGGACATGAGTCTTGTCAACGTATGGTGGGGCAGGTAAAGAGTAGGCCAAAAAGTTACCTAGTAACAGTAACTAATTGAATGGCATTTACCAATATGAGGAAGCTAAACTCTTCTTGCTATACCCATCCACCTTTTCTTGGTAGTGGCAGATGATTTAATGACATAGGAGAGTGGTTGTTCAAATATCGGGAAAAATACTTTCTCCAAGAGGATGGAGTACCACTGGGACAGATCACTCAGACACGTGTTGACATTCTCATCTTTGAAGGCTTTCAAGAACTGGCCAGACAAAGCCACAACTGACCTGATCTAAGGTTGGTGAAAATTATTCTTTGAGCAGGAGGATGGAATAGACACCATTAGAGGTCTGGTCTCTTTAATCAGCCAAGCTGCATTTCTATGATAACTTCATTTTCTACTGTTTCTCACCTAAGATGTTTGTGCTTGTCAAAGTGTTCTAATTCTTAATAAAGACAGTTTAATTTTTATATTCTCAGAATTATGGGAGGACAAAAATGGAGTCCAGCGTACTGCAGAACTGGTGATAGTCTTCATGCTCTTGGACTCACATAACCATGCTCTACTCTCTATATAAAGTTTAACATCTTGTTTCAGCATGCAGTCTTTTGACTTCTCACTTTAGCTCCATGTTTGAGAGCAAAGGTGGTGTAGGGAGCTTTTAAATCACCTCTTTGACTTGAAAAGAAATTCCTTTCGTGGCCAGAGACCTTTTCTCCCCCTGTAGTCAGATCAGACAGGATAAAGAGGCTTTGTTGACCCTGAGAACAAAGCCAAAGTGGGTATCGTGCTATCATGTGAATTAAGAGGAAATGTTAAATACAAACCTTCTTGTATCTTAACTATCAGATATGTTTCTAGGAAATGTGGGGATTGTAGCCAACTTTAAAAAATAATGTTCGCTTTTACAATTTTTCATACTTAAGAAGGAATACTCTTGTTCTTATTAAGAAAAAGAAAAATATATTATTTTCTTTTTTAAAAAAGTAGTTAATGTGCTATAAATTCAAAGAACACATTCTCTTATCGCTTGTATTGCTTCATATTCTGTATTTTGCCAATATATTGTTAGGTGTGATGATTTATAATGATTCCTGATAATTTACAGTGGAAGAAAGGGTGAAGTAATTTCCAGCTTCTTGCCTGAAGTCACATTGTGACTGGTGTTACATGCACCTGAAACTTGTGTTGAAACACCCACTTTTGAGATATGATTTCCACCGCCTGCAGATTGGAGTGGAGTTGTAAATAAAAAATTATGTCACAGTCACAGACAGACAAATACATCGGGATTTAAGCATTGAAATAGGAGCTGGTCGTCCAAAATTGCCTTTTTTCACTTGCTCTGGTATAACAAAATTTCCTGAATATGTTGCTATATTTTGCAGTGAAAGGTCTGTGATAGTCTTAAATTTAAGTATATTATGGTCAAGAAGAAGTTAAGAGTATTTCATTGCATACAGAATCAGGATTCCAGCTTCCTAAGTCTACCTTGACTGTGAAGATGAAAGAAGGAATCCATGGGCTAAGTAGCATCTTTTTCTTGGTATGAAAAGTTGTGTCACAGCTGAGGAAGTGATGAGAAAGATTTGACCCACTCAAAGTGATGCTTCTTTATGGATAATAAAATGCAGTTTGTGCTTGGGTATATCATAAGTTCCATGCATGCACAGCTACCTTTGGTAGCCACAGAGATTAACAGTGGTATGACCATGCAAATGTCTCTCTTCCAGGCCATTTATCACATGAGTGTTTAGGGATCAGAGTGGTTATGCACCCATTGCTTTCTTTTCCCCACATTGTCTATGGTTACAGTTTTATAAGCTGATGTGTTTAATTCATCTGAATCTCTGTGTATGAAGGAATCATAGTCTTATATCCATTAATCAAACATCCTATTCAATTATCATAACCAGTTCTGTCCTTAAGAATATAATGGAATAAAAATTCTTGATACTAGTTCTTCAGTTTTCTTAATAGCAATGGTCTTAATGACTCAGATATTTTCCTGGGTAAATACACATGTGAAAACATCTTTTCTGTACCCAAAGCGCCTGATTTATGTGAATACAGGGTCAGGGTTTGCAGGAGTCAATGAGTTCTGTTGCATAATTACAACTTACATGATTTTTTTTTCTTTTGTTTTAAACCAGATAACGTATATGAGGATCCTCCTGGTTAAACAATTCCCCCTGGTTAATGTTATACTGTCTCCTGCTTCCAAGATCCACTCACCCCCTTCACCTTAAAACAATAAAACTTTAGCATGTTTGAAATGACATCTATATTTTGGACCATTTTTGTGTTACTTATATTTATAACTAGTAGAATCATAAATCTTTCATTACTTAGCAGTGTATTTCAGAAAAAAAAAAAAAAAAAAAGAGAGAGAGAAAACACGTCATATGTCAGGATTATTCTTTCAGAAGGTGTAATAATGTCACCCACATAAGCATTGTTGTTCCTTACAGCCAGTAGTGATGACACCCTGACACAGTAGGACCTTGTTGGTTTTGGCTTTAAATATATAAATGCAAAGGGAAAGCAAAAGATAAATTCTTCCCTAAGAAAGTTGATACATTAAGGGAAAGCAACAGAAAGGATAATCTTAATATATTCACCTGTGGACATCATACTCTAAACCTCCCCTGTCTTTGTTCAGAAGTCCACATTTTACATATGTTCACATAATAGAATAACTGCTATTATTTTTCAAGAGGGAAAACTAAGAAGAGTAGACTGAAATCAGTAGATGCCTCAGCAGCAGAGGGCACCTGCACTGGTGGGCAAGATCAAACAGGTGACTGTGAGTACCAGAAGCATCATATCTATTTGAAATAAAATTATTTGAGAACAAAAGCAGGTGTGGAGATGATGTGTGCCTGCTCAGCCTTCTAACAGGAGTAGGAATCCCTGTGCACAGTTTATCCTGAGAGACAATCATGCCTGTTGTTCACAGACACCCTAGGTCAGCTACTGCAAACTGTGCGCCAACAACATATTGTTTTACCTTCTGCTTGAAGTGCTCACAGACCACTCTCTTTTTCCCAGAAGCCTAACCAAGTTTAGAAATTTCTCTTTTTGGAAACCCTGCGTGCATTGCAGCCTCTAGGCAAACATGGAGGGTGTGATACTGCCAGGTGCTAGGAGACTCAGCAGCCCTTGAAGTTGGAGCTTTACAAGTCAAGTGAGCAACGCTCCTAGCTTCAGCTCTTTCATGATGTTTTTGCCTTTGCTGATTCCTGCTTCTAGGAGAAAATCTTCCATTTAATGCATAGGGATGCCTATGGCTTTGCCCTGCTGCTAACATCTTCAAAACTATCAGAATTTAAAAATTCTATTTAAAAATGAAAATTCATGAATTATTGGTCATTCCTGTACATAGTGCTTGTACCTGTGCTGTACTTGAACTATCCTGTTTTCTGTGTGATATATGCCTCAGTATAGTTTCCTACCTGTTCACACACACTTAAAAGACAGGGTGATTTTAGTAAAATAAAAATCCATTCACACTTCTTCATTCCAGTCTCATTCTTGATACTTGACTTATCACATTTAATCTCAGGTTCCCAAGTTTCCTGAAGGATCGATCCTCTTCTGCCACCTTGCTGTGTCCTGTCCATGCTGCCTCCAGCCAGATTGATTTCTAAGCGTAACAGGACACATTTGGAGCATAAATGGTTCCTCTGTCTGTGACTGACATGGAATGTGTGCTATGACAGATCTATTCTCTTTCTGCAGACCTTGAGGACGTGAATTAATGGACAAAATCTATAATTTCAGGGTGCCTTTTACTTACACTGACAAAGCCTAAGCAATGGCAGCATTACTTGCATCCTCTCCTAACGGTGCAATTAGGGGACAACACAGCTGGGCCACCTGCAACAGGTTAGACTTTTTCCTTGTGCTCAGCTGATGGGGGCAAGGTATTTTTAGGGATTTTATAAACTTTTTGGCTAGCCCAGGTGAAGGACTGTAGTGACAATTACTTCTGTGAAGTTATGATCATATGTTAGTGAGGAGTGTGATTTTTACCAATCCACTAATAACAGTGTAGGATGGAGTAAATGACCCATACACATGGGAACACAAAACTACATGCTCAGCTTTGGAGTGACATTTTTTCATATATCTGCTTTGATTTTTGTCCACCAAATTAAAATCATAATTTCCTCATTCCTCAGGGTTTTGTTACTTCACAATCATTGCTTTATTTGGAGCAAATCATGTTCTGCTGAATTCAGCAGGTTTAATTATCAGTTAATGATTGGCCAAAATCTGTGTTTATTACAAAAGGCTTTGGAAAATCTTAGGTGGTGTAAATAAATATAGAACACTGCCCATTACACCTCACTGCTTTCACCACTTCAGCAGCTCAGTCCTGCAATAGTAGTTTTATCAAATTTAACCTGAGCATGTATGAAATCCATTTCTGACTAACAAAACTCTGAAAAAAGAAAAAAAGCTTCTTATTCATTGAGAAGTGCCGGTGTGCTATTTCATGCTGTGAAAATGACTGGCAGGTTTCAAAGAAAAGCTGCAGCTTTGTAATTAATTTCAAGTTGGTAGAAACATATATTTACTTGACAGTTTTGTTGCACTCAATTTTTTAACAGTTGAATCTTTTCTGCTTTTTGAATATTTCCAATCAATATTATGTCATTACTTTATTTTAGAGTCCTCAGTTTTGATGGTTTTCAAAGTCTAATTTGCTTAATCAATGAGAACTACACACTGACAAGAGAGAAAATCCATCAGAAATGAGATCAAATCCTCCAAAAATAAGAATAGAAAGTAGAAAACTTAGACAGGAAATAAAATTTCGAAAGACAGCATAACAGCAGCAGAATTCTGATAAGAAGCAGGCCTTGCAAATATTTCAAAATATTCAGGATTAAATCTGAGCCAAAATCAGGAATGTTTATTGTAGAAATGGGGAAAAAGATGTGCTGGACCAAAGGCAATGGCTGACTCATAAATTTTTATGCCATGTTTAACACATACAAGCTTCTGGCCAGCGTGGTACCCAAAATTATTTGCCTGTAACAGCAGTAATCTGTACATCAAGGTGACCGGGGCTTTGGCAATCATCAAAGAATACTTTACAGCCATTGTCTGCAAGCCAGCAGAGCCAACCGTAGCAGATTGCACGTGACAGGTGATGATCCTGATCTGGAAATGGTATCGCCAATATTGGACTGTCAGACAAATCTGTTGGCAAAGCAGAGGGAGGCAGAGATGTAGCAGATGCTTGCAGTAGTTGCATAAACTCATGCAGGAAGTGATGGTGAAACTGGAAGTGAGGTGCTGGAGGAGTGAGATAGTGCAAAAGTCATTTTAGGAAAATCATTTCTCCTTACTTCAAGGAAGGCCATATGTGGACCTCCAGAGAAGAGCTCCTGTCTTTTGACCTAAAAGGAGCAAAATGCTATCCTGCGTTACTGAATACAGGGTTGATAGAAAGATCAGGTTAAAAAAACACTTTTGCCATCATCAAGTCCCTGTTGCTGCCTGGGTGTGTCTCTGAACTGCATTTTCTGAGGCACTAAGATTTCAACAAATTACGTTAACCATCAGGCTTCTCCTTGGGGCTTCACCCTCAGATCTTCCCTTTCCTCCCATGTGCTGCAGAATTAGTGTATGTGCACAACTTAGGGCCTTGTGAGAGCTATGTGCTATAATTTTTCCTCCAAATGGACCTGGACTGTGAATAAAGAAAGAGATAGTACCTAAAAATAATTCACAGAAGAAGTAACTGAAAATAGAAGAAAAATGTGGGCTGCGATAAAGACTGGTCAATGTTACCTGTTCTAGGCCTTCCAGATCCACTCTTTTCCAGGCTGCATTCAAGATTTTCAGCCTGCATTATGAAACTTACTGTGCAGTCATGTGGATCAAGGCAAGCTAAGCACTCATCCTGCCTGGGGTTTTCAAACCAGTCTGACATTTTCCAGATAGACACAGCTGTGCCAGAGCCATTAGAAAACTGGAACAGTTCTATTACAGTGTTAATTTTGTGGGCTATGTTTCACTTTCTTACCTTCTTTCTGGGTGAAATGAAATATTTTTGGGTTTTTTTTTTTTTTTGAACTGAACTTTAAAAAATTGTGTGACTTAATGAAAAGTCTAACTGCTTTTGTTCAAATATTGATGGAGCTATTGTGCTTGCTGTGGGTGGGAATTCTTTCCCAGCAATGCTCAACAAAACCAAGACCTGTTTCTGTGATCTGATGTGTTATTCTATGTTTTATTTATTCAGTGTCTTTTACTGGATAGTTTAATACAAGATACTGTCCATGAGCTTAAAAAATGTCCAGACAACTAATCGAAAACTATTCTATTGAAAGATATGAAGTAAAAATAAGTAAGCTTTGGCTTAGGAGTGAGCCTGTCTTGCAAATGATTAGCTGCTGGGAGGATCTACAAGGGAAATATTAAAATATATTAAAATACGTTGCATTTTCTTCGGCCAGCCTCATCTGTATGGCTTGCACTCTTGACATTAGTTAAAAGTAATATGCTTGTATTTCATCTCTTTAAGAAAGTGCCACAAAGGGGTTACAGTTGTATCCAGACTTTACTGTTATGGATTGTACTGTCCTTCATGGTACAGAAATGATAAGGACCTAAGTCCTTAGGCTGAGTGAGCATAAAGAGCTTTTCTTGTTGAAGCTGCAGGACACAAGCAGCAACCTATGAGTGTTTCTGTTTCTTTATGACCTTGACTGAAAGCTGAGCACCTCTCTCTCTGATCAGGGCCACTGTTCAGGGTTTTCATTAAATTCTGGGATATGGAAGAGAATAATTAATAGATTCACAGAATAACTTGGTCTGGAAGGGAGCTTTGCATTTCAACCTTCTACTCAGAAGCAGGTCTAACTTCAAAGTTAGACCAGCTTACTCAAAGATTTTCTTGCTTTCAACTTTTGATTATCTCCAAGGACTGAGATTTCCCAGTCTCTCTGGGCACTTGTCCTAGTGCTTAATCACTTGGAATTTATTTTCCTTTTATGAAGTCAGAAATCCTTATCCTGAAACTTTTGTCTATTGTTTCTTTCCTTTATACTATCTGCTTATGAGAAGAGTTGGGCACCCTTTTTCTAGTGGAAGAAAGTACCAAGAGTCTTTTTTAACCTTCTTTAGGTTAAAAACTCAGCCAGTTCACCCTCTCCAAGCAGTGGTTTTGGTAGCATCTCATTAAAAAGACAAACTACCCACACAGAGAGTGAACCATCCCACTCCTGCTCACAGGCAGCACAGAGCATGACCACTGTGCCTGTACAAAGTTCAGCATGGATCAAACATGCTGAACTAATAAACTGCAGAGGCAAACAGGAATGTTGTGATCTAGCTGCCTGTGACTGAATCTGGTGATACAGTTCAGCTGTGAAAACTGAAAAAGGTGAAGGTAGGAAAGCAGAGAAGGCTGCTCTGGCTGTTTTTTATAGACTGGGTGAGTGGGAAATTACTCTCAGCAGTGAGCTGAAGTGGCTGTAAGGTATTTGGGGACATTTTTAGTCTTTCTTGGTCCTGCTAAACACTGTAGAAATGGAAACACCAGTGTATAGCAATCTCGTGGGAAATTAAAATGTTGACAATAGCATATAGAGCTTGATAGGTTTGACTTCTTTTTTTTTTTTACCAAGAGCTTTTCTATTGAAAAGTGTTCTTAAATTGACACCAATGTCAAAATGTATTAAGTTATGTGCAAAATGTACTCAACTTTGCGAAAACTTTCACCTAGAAAGGTTTCTCTTACATAGATGTAACTTTTGATACAAATAAAAAAGGCAAAGCTCATAGCTTTCATAGGGGCTTTAGTGTTGAGGGAAACCTCACCTGAAGTTCTTTCTTGAGGCCAGGTAGTGTTGCAAGGAATGTGAGGATCAATAAACCCGTGTATCTGCAAGTGCAGATAATTTTTTTTCTTCATGAAATAGTGCAAGAAGCCTCTCTTTTTTTTTCCTGCTGCAAAATGGATCTGGATAGTGAGCACTCAATAGTTTATGCAAAACAGAATTATTCTTCCCTGGCTGGCTCTGTTATTATGCAGTCCCAGGCTTCCAGTATGTGCCCACAGGATGCAAGTGAATGATCTCCAGCAACAAATCAACAATATTATCTTGTTATTTGCCATTTTATCTCGGTTGATTTTTACATGTATTTTACAAACTTTTTTTTTTTTTTTTAAATAAGTGTGTGTTTTATTCCCTCAAAATTGGATAAAGCTGCTCAAATAAGAATGATAGAACAGCTGCAGGTCTCATAGCAAATAAAGAAGAGCTTACAAAATTATTTTTATGTTATGGAAGATTAATTAAATTAAGGCTTCATCAGTAATGAATGAAAGTTTCAGGGTCATTTTTCTTTTTCCCACATTTGCTTCACTTCTAGATCAGTAGAATATTTCAGCCTCAAGTGCTGAAGATCTGGAATCTTTCCTTATCACTTAAATTCACTTATTTATGCAAAGAAATAGGAAACAGACAAGACATGCTGCTATATTTAAGGTCTAGTTGCAGCATTCGATGACATTCCAGTTCCAAGAATGACATGAAGCACTGAATTACACTGAGCTTATGTTTCTCTATTCATCCTGTTAATCCTTGGCATTTCTGATTTCTCTTACCCTTGGTAAAAATGTAAGATATGATCTTTGGCCATAACTAAATGTGTACTGTGTAGAGAACTGTATTTCATTTAAAGGTCTTTAATTTTTTTTAAAATCTGTTTTCTTTCTTAGTGTGGAAGAAATCACAAGTTTTAAAAATTCTTATGTAAAACACGTCTGATATTGTTTTGATTTGATGATCTGGAGGTGGCATTTTGATGGGTTGATCTATACTGGGAGGAAGGACACCCCGATTAAATGAAGCCTTACACTATGGAAGGCTTCTGTGGATAATTTCCCAGGGCAGCTCCTGTTCATATTTCTCACACTGCTATTAAAAATTACTTTTCCACCAGAAAATACATATTATCTAGTGCTTATAAAATGCAGGGCATTGGGGTGTATCGTGCAATCTTTTGAATCCAAACTGACAGACAAGTGAGTGCATGTTGCCATAACCTGCATCTGGTGTCTCATTTTTCACTAAAGATTCAAAAGTGTTGAGGAAGCTGATGATGTTGAAATCTGTTTAAAGAAAATACTTTCAGTCTTTTTCCTGAAACTAGGTCACATATAAGAATTCAGCTTGCTGCTAATTATTTTTTCTGTTAGTCTGCTGTCACATCTAGCTTATCACATGATGGACATTAACTGTCACCTCACATGCTACTTCACACTCCACCATGGATCTCAGCAACTCTGTCCCCAAGGTCAGACACATTTATTAGCAGCTTTCCTTTATTGTATGTACAGTAAGTTGTCTCATCTGCTCTGATGTTATCAGATAAAACCTGATTGCAATGCCTGCTGCAGAGGTGACCCGGCATAAGAAGCAAGGCATCATTCAGCCATGGAAGTGAAATTTTTGCTTAAATTGTTGAAAAAACCAACCCCCAGAAAAAAACAAATAAACAAAAAAGAAACCCATAAACAAAAAAATCACCTTGAACCAATGGGCCTTGCTGGAGATTGTGTGCTGTGTTGTCCTAGGGTACATGCTGTAGAAATGTTATGCTCTCTGCTGTCTGTCTAGAGGTGGAGGGACATAAAGATGCATCTTCACAGGTCACTCTTCAAATTCCCTTTTCATATATCTGTTATCTGCCTCACTACAGGTCAAATCTGTCAACGTGACAAGGGACACAGTATGAATTTGAAATATGAAATATTTCTGACCATTTTCAAATAAGAACTGCTGCAATCATAGGTGTATGTCTTGGATACTGTTAGAGAAGTATTACACTGTCTCCTACCCAGACTGCAAGTCCGGGTTATGACTCTGCTTATTTCTGAATATGGACAGTGCAATGATGCTCGCTGATATCGTCTGTGCCAAACCCTTGCCAGCACAACATCTAACCACTGCCTTGGTAGGGCAGAATAAGCTCTCACCTGGTTCATGGAAAGGCTCTCTGAGATTTACTGCAATGTGTTATAACAATTTCACTGTATTTCACAGTGCAAAATGAAGATAGGGATGTATTTTGCTGTAAATCTTAGTGGAGCTCAGAGAATAGCACAGCTTTTGATTTATTAGTTACTGCCATGCTGGTAAAGTGCTTTTATGTAATGGTAATTGCAGTAGAGTAATTCTAGAGCACCTGTAGTGGAGAAATTACCCTTTATTTATTTGAATAACAAAGACTGTGGGCGATATATTAGATCACCTACTAGCATCTCTTCCAGCTTATATTTCTCAGATTCGGTGACACTATTGGGATGACAAAAGCTAAGGACAAAGATTTGTCTCCTCAGAGCTTGCAGTAATTGCAAAGCAATTGCTGAATACAATCCTTATAGATGAATTTTACAGCTTTGGGACAATGGGATGCTCAGTTCAACAACTTTTTTCTTTCACTCGATGCTCTTCCTTACTCTTGATAAAGTGCTCTCTTGATGGTGCATGTTATTGTCTTTCATAAGCAACAATTGGAGGAGCATTAAGTACATAATAGAAAAGGCCTGATCTTGTTCCCAGAGTGGTATGGCTAAACTTTAAGGCTGACTTTATGTGTAAGCAGAATTTGTCTCCAGTGACAAGCTGCCTCTGAGTCAAGACCAGCAAACACTTTTTTTTGTCATTCAGACTTGCGCTGCAGTGTGTTGTTCAGCTGCATGCAGGGCAGAGTGTGTGTGATGATCCCACCCATGGGACAGCAGCCACCCACTTTGCTTTGCAGGACATTGAGCAGAAAAATCACCAACCAGTATGGTCTGATAATATTGAAATGGTATTTTCTTGCCATGCACCTGTCCATTTCTTCCTTTCGTGCTCTTGACAGCTCACCAGTTACAGACAATTCTGTAAGATGCAGCCCCTCACTGGCACAATCAAGGCTCCAGCTTCTCCTCTTAAATAACTACAGAAAGTTCCATCTTGATTCCTTTAATTCATCAACCCTGTAGCTGCCCCATATCTGCTGCAATCAGTTTTATGTTTTCTGTGTTTCCACTAGCTGTGGGAAATTATCAGAAATATTATTTACATATTTCCTGTAAACCTGGATGTACCACTATTGCAAAGAAAATACCTGGGAATTATTGTCCAGAATTAACTTGTGTATGAGTTTCCAAAGAAGAAGTTCATTTAAAAATACCCGGTACAGAGATTTTTTCAGATGTTTCCAGCTATCTGGCATTCTCTTCTGTATGTTGCCATGAGCAAATCCTTCCCTTACAACTACAAAGCGAACATAGGTCTTGTTAATTGTCTTACACTGATTTCTCACTTGATTCCTGAAAAGAAGGATGAAAAATTGTCCCAAAATTCTTCAGGGAACACTTATTTTAGACTTATGGCGAAACATTAGTTTCTGCTCAAGTAAATATCTCAGTTTCTTGAGTAGCCAGTGTCTTGCAGGAGCTGCCTTTGGAGGCTTCTAAAGGGAAATCTTGTCTGACATCCTTCAGCACCAGCTGCTTAGGCAGGCAGAATGTCTCACTAGAGATACTTTAGAAAGATTGGTACTCCTGGCACCAGAAAGCAATTAATCTTGTGTGCATGCATTTCAGGGTAGGACAAATTACCCTCTACTTCTCTATTTTCATTAAGAGCAGCAGGATCTAAATCCTCAATCTAGAGAGCTAGCCTTTAGATAACCAAATGAGGATAGAGGAATTCACATCCTCTGAACCCCAGGCTCATTTACTGAGGGAAACTTTTTCTGACAGGCAAATTCAAAGTATCCTGTAGTAAGCAGGTTTAATACCTTCTTTCCTTTTCTAACCATGTTTCATAAAGCTTATGCAAAATGATATCTGTTCTTTCCCAACAGCTCTGCAACCATCTCAACTGCTCCTATGCAAGTAGGAAATACTTGTGTTACTTGGTGCTGTTCCTTCCTAGTCTGAGAGTCTGTACCAGGTACATAATTCAGTGCAAAGAGATGGTCAGTCATTGACCAGTTTACTGAATTCAAATAGAATTGCAGAGGTCTCCTGCAGGCATTTTGTTCTGAACTCTCCTAGTTCATATGAAAAATAATTGTCATTAAATAAAAAGCTGATAAAGAAGGGGATGGCCACATGTTCACAGATCCTTTTGGGTGTAAAATGCTTTCTGGTTCCATTTGTGCATATTGATGTTTTCACTAACTTCAGGGGTGCTCAGGCAAAATACTGACACTGGGAGGAGCACATCTGTCATCTCTACTAAGTAAAGTTTGGGAAAGTAAAGGCCCATGGATCAGGAGGCCATGGACAAATAAGATAATCAGCTATGCGTTGCTACTAAGGAAAACCACAAATTAAATTATTTCTGTTCTCCCTGTTCTCTCTGTCACACACAAACTTATTTACAGTTTGTATATAAGATATATATTTTGTGAAGCTGCTTGCAGTGCAGTTTGGAAGCAATGCCTTTTTGCTTTATGCTAAATGACAAAACCAACAATTATAACATAGATTTGTTACATCTTTTGTCTTCTTTTCCACTTGAAACCAAATGTTTGTTTTATGCTTAAAAAAATCCTGGTCTCCCTTAACAATCAGCAAAATTTATTCCATACAGAAATATTTTGGAACAGGCTGTAATATACTGGGCAATGTGATCTAAAAATGAAAGAACTTACTCAATTCTTTTGCAGGTCATGTGTGGCTGTGATACTTCAGGCTGCTTGAACAATAGACTTGCTTCCCTATATCTTCCCTGTGACTTTCACTCCTTGCAGTTCTTCAGGGGACCATTGCTACTGAAACAAAAAGAGTTGGAACTTCTTTGACGTTTTCCTTTAAAAATAGCATGTGTGATGAAATAACAAGACTGCATTGTTTTTTATCTTAATCTTTTATTTGTCACAGCCATCAGCTTCTGTACCTGGAGGAAGAGAAGGCAGGTGTGTTAACCAGATGGACAGATGGAACAAAATGTTATTGAATTGTGCAGGCATGGAAATAAAAAGACATAGGACAAATGGCATTTTGGAAGCAAGGTGACCCAGTCAGTCAGTTGTAGGCAAATTATTATTAAAAATGAAAGAAACTTCTAAAAAACAAGTTATAAGATGCAGGGAATGCTGCTGAGTATTTGTTAGTGTTATGATGGAAAAAGAGTGTGGACGCAGGCAGGTCTAAAACTGGAGGGCTTCCTCAGAGAAATATGATGCTATTTATTTATTCCTTTCAACCACCTTGGCTTAACTAGATGACTTGTAATCATTGAAGACCTTTGGGGAACATGCTTCATTTCAGAAGAGTTCTTTAATAGAATCACAGAATGTTAGCATTGGAAGGGATCTCAAAAGGTCATCTAGTCCAACCACCCCTTCTCTGAGTATCAAGGATATCTCTATTCTCCTTAAGCTTTAACATTTTTGGAGTCAGTTCTTCCATTTTTCCCTCCTTGACTTCAATAACAGCCCATACCCATATGCTGTTTTCCAGCTTTTCATTCTGTCTTGTACCTGGATATTTTTAAGGTTTTGTTTTTTTTACCAATGAAAGATAAACTGCCAAGCACATGTCCTGCAAGAATTTATATTAATAACTTTTCTATTATTACTACTGTGTGCAGGATTTTATAGTAAGGGCCTTTTCTGTTAGAACTATTTTATAACCATTATAGGGGTAGCCTAAAAATAAGAACTACAGTGAGATTTCCATCTCACCTAGACAGCAGCATGGAACATGGCATTTTGGCACTCAAATTGTTTCTGGGAGACCATGGAGGCCCTACAATTGGTTCTTTTTCACTAGAATTCTAAAGCTATTTTTATAGACATAATCCTTAAAAATCACACAACCTAAAAAAATAAACAAAAAACTTTCAAAACCAAAAACAAAAAAAAAATTCAAAAAAAAAAAAAAAAAAAAAAAAAAGAAAACCAGAAAGTAAACATCAATGACTTGGTATTGACCCAAAAAGAATTAAAAAAAAATGTGTTGCTTTTAGTCTTTTTGCAAAGTGACCAGCTGCCCAGTCTGGCATAATTAAACAGATATGCACAGAAACAAACATGCTAAATATTCTCAATTTACAATTCAGACACATGGATGCCGTGACTGAGGAAGAGCAGAAGACACCTATAAGACCATCTGTGACTGGACTGTAATGAACTATGAATATAAAAGAAGCTTTCCTGCAACTTGAAAGTCAGACCAAAGGTGGCAGAAAATACAAACTAGCGTCTCAGCGCATATGTGTAGATTTCATCTTCATTCAATCTGATTCATTTGCATTTAAAAAGCAATTTATATTCATACAACTGGTTGGCACTTTTTACTAGCTTTTACTAGCTGCATTTCTTGATGTAAGTTCACTAGACAAAGGGAAAACATTTTTCTATATCTGTATAGAACATTTACAATGAGAAGGTTTATAACATAGCATGAAAAAAAAAAAAATGTTATTTGTACATGCCATTAAACAGAAAAAATAAATTTCCTCCTCTTCAGGAAAGTGCAACAAATTATCATCAGCATTAACTACTACTGACATTTTTTACTCACTTCATTGCATTTAATAATTCAGTGTTTTCAGTACATGCTTAAAGATATGGGTGAAATAGGACCCCTTGATTATCTTGCAGTCATTTACCTGTAAAGTAAGTGATCTATGCTTTTTTGACAGGTTTTGGAGGCTGCAGCACAAGATATTGTGAAATTCTAGGGTACCCATTCACACTTGTTCTTCTTCCTGGAGGTTTCCATCCTTTCAGTGGTGTTCAATGTCAAAATCAAACTTTATGTGTGTCTACTTTAATTATGGCAGATGGGAGGCAGGAAGGCAGAAGCAGCTTTGGTGGCAGGGAGAAAACAGTAATGGCTTTTTCACATAGAAAGCTAGTCAGTCAATTACACTTCTAGAGCATGACTAAAAATCCTATTTTGTAGTAGGCTGTTTCCAGTCCTGACCCCGTCTTTTTGTGGATCTACAAGACAGCATTGATGACCATCATGACTGTTCACATTCATCTGTTATGGGCTTCAAATCACCAGTTTCTCAAAAATACTAAGAAAATTAGCCTTCATGTATTTTAAAGGTAGGCAGACTTCAACACTGGGAACTTTTCAAGCCAGGCATTTCCTGACACAGCCTATTCCTTGCTTGGTTCACTTCATAAATTGAGTTTATCATTGTCATGTTGTCTGGCCTTCCTCTTTCCTCTGTGACAGGGAGTCAATGATTAGATGGAAGCTGAGGTTATTTCAGCAGATGAGAAAGGACAAAATTTACTTTATCTTTGGGTAAAATCACCTTCTACAATCCTATCAGTCAGTTCCACTGCCTATAAAAAATGGCATGGGCCCAGTTTTTGAAACAGTCAATGTCAATTATGTTGTAATTATTAAAAGTGACCATCCTCTGTCAGCTGAAATAGCTGAGCTCCTTTGGGACAAAGAAGTCTCTAAACCTAGAAAGAAGATTTCATGTTTTAATATAGACTAGTACAGGCAAGGAGATCATTTGGGATCATCTTGTCTGTTTGAGCAAGAACTTCCAATATAATTAACATTATAACTAAAACCCAGTAGTTTATGTAGAGCCACCTGGGATGAAGACATGGAAAACTGTGGAGAGGTCCAGTAAACTTTTTAGGTCCCTTGCTATTTGTAGATATCTTTTCAAATTTTCTCAGCCTTTGAAGCATTGATCTAACAGACCCTAATAAATTAATTAACAATGAGATGGATGTCATAGTCCCCTGAGAGTATCCTAGTAGGACTAGAGATCAGAAAACAGGTAGAAGAAGCTGAAGGACTTCTTCAGCACAGGAGGAAGAGTCTCAAGTTGCACCAGGGTAGATTTAGATTGGATATTAGGAAAAATTTCTTCACTGAAAGTGTTGTCAAGCACTGGAACAGGATGCCCAGGGAAGTGATTGTGTCTCCATCCATGGATGTATTTAAAAAATGTGTTGATGTGGTGTTGAGGGACTTGGTTTAGTGATGGACTTGACAATGTTAGGTTTACCAGCAGAACCAGCAGAACCTGACTGGAATGTCCCTGTAGGAAAGGGAGAAGGTGACTTTGTTTAGCCTGTCAAGTGACAGCAATGGGATCTCTTTGTCCCAGGGAGAAAAAATACAGCCAAACCTTAGAAAGGTTCAGAGGGACTTAGAAGTGATGCGTGCATATTAAGATATGCATGAGAAATATCCTGCTTACATAAGTTCATCAATAAAAGGTTAACTCTCATTCCTTCACTCCTTGTACACTGTTTCTGTTCCCAATAAATCTTCCCACCTCTCTTCAATCTTGCATCCTTATCTGTGGGGAGGGGGGACATAGTTCCTGAGCTTGAAGTTGGCAGATTTATGTTCTTGTCCTTGATGCTCTGAGCTTGTCACTACCTGTCCGACAGTGCTATTAGTACTGAATTTCTTCAAAGACAGCAGCACTCTCTGTCTGACACAGAGAAGAAACATTAAGTTCAGGCACTGAGAAACCCAGATGCTGGGAAAAATATCCTAACGCCTCAACAGTGGAGGAGTCCTATACGTCCTTAGAGAAGGAAGACATTTAAATTACAACATGAGGGAGAAGACAGATTTGCTTATAATTTGATTGGGAAAACGTTTACTCTGACATCTCTACTACCAAACTAGGCAGTGCCAGGAGCTGTTGTGGAGCCTTGAGGCCAGCTGGCACAACCAGGCTGTGCTGTGCCAATATCCCTCCAATACCCAGCACTTGATGGGAAAGGTCCCTGGTCTGAATTGACTCCAAAACTATGCTGCAGAACCAACCATTTGGGAGTCTGCTTATTCGTCTGGGCCAAAACACTGGTTTTGGATTTTTTATCATTTTAACAGCATGGATGTTGAGTTCCTGCACCTGTGCCCTGGTGCTGTTAAATTTACTGGTACAGAAATAGCAGTAAATGAAGACAGAATATCAGAATCCAGGGAGGATGTAATGTCATAAAATTCCAGAGATGCAGGAGCAAAACCACAAATATCTCTATTTTCTCTCGAGCAAGAAAGCGCCAGTATTTAATATCAAGTGCTCAGCATCCCAATAAAGATCTCTCTTTTCAGTAGTAGCAATACTGAAAAGAAAATACAAAACAAATCTCACAGTCCTCCAAGCTTTACTGCACTAGCTAAGCACTGCAACCCAGGCTGCTCATTTTTTTTTTGGGCCAACTACCCGTCATTTCAAGCTAAGAAAGAATAGCTAATAGCTAAGAAAGCTAATAAGAAAATTGAATTTTAATCACTCAGAAATCATGCTGGAGTGTCTTGGTGTCCCTTGCAGCTCTAAGGTAGTGAAAAGAAGACACCAAAAGTTTCTTCTCACCAAGGTTGTGTGCATTTGATGTACTTTATCATTACCAATACACAGAATAAAATGCTACTTGTGCTTTCATTGACATTGAAGTGTTTTACAATTGATGTCAAAAGGATATTTAGGTGCTTAGATTTCTATGACTTCTGTTCACACTGTTTTCTCTCCACAACATACTCAATAAAACAAAACATTTATAAGCCAGTAGAGTTGCATTTCTGTGTGATCTGCTCTAGTTTTGTCCTGGTCTGGCAGAGGGGTTGGACTTGAGGACCTTTGGAGGTTCCTTCCAACCTCTAACATTCTGTGATAGAGCATATTGCTTACTAACAGATTCCCTTCTGTGATGAGAAGAAAAGAGAAGAGCACTGGATGTTTTTTGCCTTTAATTTAAAAAGGCCTTCAGCATAATATCCCATAGTAAATTTATGGACAAACGTAGGAGATAAAGACTTCATGAGTGGATGATAAAAGCATGTGAAAAATTATCTGAACCACTGGTCTTGGAGAGTGATGTTCACAGAATCACAGAGTGATAGGGATTGGAAGGCACCTCTGGAGATCATCAAGTCCAATCCCCCTGCTAGGGGGGATTCACCCAGAGCAGGTTGCGCAGGAATGTGTCTGGGCAGGTTTTGAAAGTCTCCAGAGAAGGAGACTCCACAACATTTCTGGGCAGCCTGTTTCTGGGCTTACATCGCCATCAAAGTAAAGAAGTTTTTCTTCATGTTTGGGTGGAACTCCCTGGATTCTGGTTTCTGTCCATTGCCCCTTGTCCTATAACTTGGCACCACTGTAAAGAGACTGGTCTCATCTTCTTGACACCTACCCTTTAGATATTTACAAATGTTGAAAAAAACCTCTCCCAGTCTTCTCTTTTCCAGGATAAACAGCTCCAGGTATCTCATCCTTTCCCTGTGAGATATTTCAGTCCCCTGATCATCTTTGTAGCCCTCCATTGGATTCCTCCAGCAGTTCCTTGTCTCTCTTCAACTGGAGAGCCCAGAACTGCAGACAATATTCCAGATATGGCCTCACTAGTGCAGAGTAGAAGGGGAGGAGAACCTACTTCGACCTGCTGGTCACATTCTTCCTAATGCATCCCAGGACACCATTGGCCTTCTTGGCCACAAGGGCACATTGCTGGCTCATGGTTCACTTGTTTGTCCACCAGGATTGCCAGGTCCTTCTCTATGAAGCTGGTTTCCAGCAGGGCAACCCCCAACCTGTACTGGTGAAACTTTGTTCAGTGGTGAAAAGTCCAAATAGCAATTAGTTTTAATAGAAACCCTGAAGGTAAATTACTGGGGTAAATACTGCTTAATGTCTCTATTAATAATCTGGATGAGGAGCCAGTGCACTCTCAGCAAGTTCATGGACAGTATTATATTGGCGGGGTGATTGATATATAGAGTATGAGTGCTATATTGAAGGGCCTAGACTGAGTAGATAAAGGGGCTGGCAGGAGTTTGGACAGAGAGAGAGAAATACGAAGTTGAAACATTGTCTTTATAGTTTGGTAACCAATAGTCTGAGTCCAAGTCACATTACAGTGTGGAACAAAAGGCAGCTTTAAAATATCAAATTTGGAGTGCAAATTATGAATATTCACACTGATTAAGTAAGATAAGAGAGCAAATTTCACAATTCCCGGAATGGAAAAGGCATCTCCAGGATAACAGAAAATCTTTTTAATTGTAGCATTGCTGGTTAGATCCAACACTTGCAGATATTGCATATTTTTAGCAATAGAGCTACTGGGTTTGGAGACTAGGTATTATTTTCATGATGATAATTGCCATAGTCAGTTTGCTGTCATTCAAAGTTGCCTGACATCTCCAAAGAAAATCTTCAGAAATTTATGGAGTTACTGGTAATTCCTGGAATAGCATTTTTCACATGAGCAATACTAGGAAGTTTCTACCCCAATAATAATATTTTGATAATCTCCTAGTTCAGGAGGCAAAACCTATTTAATTAATGGATATTCTTCACTGTCTTTGTTAGGATTTAAACCAGGCCACTGTTTCAAACACTGAATGAGGGAATATAAATAAGTGTGTGATCCTGTGCATGTGATGATTGAATGAAATTAATACTTTGCAAATCACACAGTTATTACTGGAAAATATTTGGTGCATATTTAAAATTTGTAAGTATGTTAGATGAAAAGCCAGAGCTTCCTGTGAATGGTTCATTAATTGGAAAGACATTTAAAGTCAGGAATGATCATAGCACAACTGAATTTGGTCCTACTTTGCAGTTTAGCAATTTACTACTGCTAAAGGCAGAATATTGAATTAACTGAACTCAGACTCATATTGATGAGATTAATCTAACCTTTTTCAGGAATGGGATTCCATCCTTCTGTTTTTGTATGTCTGCAGTGTAGATGTCTGCATTTGGAATAGTCATCTTGAACACTGTGCACAATGGAAAGCAATGGGCAATTTTGTCTATTTTAGCTGTCTCTGTTAGAGTGAAAGAAAAGGACTCGACATAGTTTTATTATCCATTGAGTTCAAAGTGAGCCCACAGAAAGTTTAGAGCCTGGACAATTAGATCAAATACAGTTATTTACTTTGTAGATGTCAGGATATGGGCAAAGGAATCGAAACTGATATCTATTAGTCCAAAGTCCCTATATTATCCTCAAGAGGAACAGGCACAATCAGTAGGACATCCATTCATTGAACATGTTAGGATTTCATCTACACAGGAGTCTACTGCTCTGAATTACTCATGAAGGAGGTCACCTCCTTCTTCCCATCAACTACAGAAGGAGACAAGCCTTTTTGTCTTGACACTGTGAACATCCACCCCTCTTTCTTCCTTCCTTCACTCATGTGGTGGTGTAAAAGGAGTCAATCTACATACTAAAGAACGTGGGCCTATTTATCACACATAAACCTAAATACATCTAGTATTAGGCAGGTGACTGGATGCAAATTTTTGTTTTTCAGGCCACTGAGTGTCTCTTATTCCTCTGTGTCCTTGCGTAGTTAATGATGTGTCTCTACTTGCCAAGGGAAGAAAGATGGTAGTGGCTTCTCTGTGTGGCATATCTTTTCATGGTAGTCATTCCTCGTGCTCATCTTCTCATGCCTCCACAGGAGTACACTTCTGCTATCTGCTCTAGTGGAGGGAGGATGAATGATAACTGTCTTCCCATTAGTTGTCTTAGTGCCTTCATGGTGTTCTTGAATCTGCTTTGTTCCTGAAATGTCCTATTTTCTGTAGAATTGGTAAGTGCTGATGCAACATTTGCTGAAATGTGCTTGTGAGAAGGTGACTTTTGCAGTTCTTTTCTTAAATTTGGGTGGCGAATGCCCAAAAACCTGTAGATGTGCATGAATGACTACTGACCTCATTCTCTGAGTCTAAAAAGCTTTGTTGTATCACTTGATAACTGTCGAGGATGGCAGCGCTGTAAAATTAAATCTTTGAAATGCTGTATCCAGAGATAGTTCAGACTTGAGCAGATCCTCACATGTGTCTGGATTGGGCCGTATGATAATTATCCTCCCTATGGAAAGTGTCATTGCTTGGTGACTTTTCAGTCTCAGGATACAGACTAAAAAGTATGCATCACTCTGTAAGAACCACCCAAAAACATTTACATACTTTTAGGGAAAAAAGTCCATAGACAACTGTATAAAATAATTAGATGTCTGGCTCAGGAAGCCACTGACTGACAAATCACAGGAAAAGGGGACATTTTCTTCACTTTCTGGATTTTAGGTCAGGGAGAGCTTTGAGCAAAACTGATTGCTGCCAAAGACAACATGAAGCAGCATAAAAATCAATCATCAGAAAAAAAAAAGGTCCTGATTTTTATTTTTTTTCAATGTGGTTCAATCAAATACATTATCAAGACATATGGCAGTCTTCCTTCTGTTGTGATCAAACAGGAGTTAGTTAGGAGGTTAGTTGGGAAGTCAGATCACTAACCACTTACCCTTTTCTGCAGTAAAATGAAAATGACTGTCACCCCGTGTCTCCTGTTGGCAGGCTTGGAAGAAGAAACAGTTTTTGAACCTCTTAGAAAGGAAACCCATTACCTACAAAAGAACACAATAAATGTTTGTGCTCAGGCTCCATTAGGGTGATGCATATCTGTACCCCAAGGTCATTCATCAATTACATGGCAAAATAAACCAGGGATTTGTTTTCACCATATCCATTTGCAAAATTGCTGTGCTTATGGGGTGTGAATAGGAAGCTGGCAAGCTTCTGCTTGCAATAGTTAAGTTTAGGATTGGATTTAATTTGATCAATGATATTACTGTTGAAGAAGAAGAAAACATAATGGGTGTAATACAATGGCTTGCCAGAGTAGGTCTGTGTTTTGTCGAGATCCACCTGGTAGTTAACTGTAAATTGGTTTTGAGGCACATCATTAGTAAATGGATAAATGAGCTACAAGTTTAAAAACTGAATTGTTGCAGTACTGTTTTGTTAATAGTGGAGTTGTAAGGATGATGCTATTACACTGCAGTGCTATTATCCTGCATTGTATATTCCCTATGAGATCTAACAAAGGATCAGTGGAAATAAGGGTCTCAGCCATCATTAAATATGAGACATTTTGCTGGTGTTATGAAAAAGTAATGCTACTGTTTTTTACATGCAGTAGATTCACGTGCTTTAAGCCCAAATCATGTTCAAAGCAATCTTGATAATGGCATGTAATTGACAATTGCTGAACAGTGCATTCAGGTTCAACATCAATTAAGTGAACATATAAACCTCAATAATACAGTTGGGGTCCTCTCTTGCACCCCCTCCTACGATAGATGTGAGTGCTCAAGATGTACATGTGTTTGCACCACACATGCTGGGATGAAGTGCTCTGCAAGGTCACACGCAGAACCTGGGGACCCCTGCTCACTGCCCCAGCTGTCCCTTGCTGGACAGGTGATGTCTTTCTATGGTCTTCCAGGTGAGGATGCTTATCCCAGTGTGGGCAGGGTGGTGATGACACAGGGCAACTTCTGGCAGTACCAAACCAGGTTCAGACTGCTGCTCTTCTCACTGCAATGTCTCTCTTCCCTTCTACATTTCTAGGTTTCTTCTACACCTCTTTTCAAGCTAATTCCTCTGTGTTAACAGAGTATCTTTGCTCTTTGGGGATTGTATGTGAAGATAAACAACTGGGAAAACAGCCACTTCTTGGAGGCTGAAGGATCCCTTGTCCTGCATAAGCACTGGAGCATGTGGTCTCCCCGATGGCCTGCACTGCAGGGGACAACAGCATGTGACAGGACTGAACGTGTCATGGTGGCAGTTGCTATGCCATCTTTGCAAGGTGAGAGGAGGAAGAATGCATGCATCACATGCATACATCCAGACTATCACATCAGTCTGAAGTTTTTTCACTGCAGACTTTCCGTTTGCTTATTTATGTGAAAGAGCAGAATATGTTTGCATATCCAGAGATCTCTGGAGGAGTCCCAACAATTGCACACTAAACAAATACATTAAAGGTTGAAGTTCCTTATAAATGCTCTAAAGTGACCTCTTTTCCAAATGCAGTCTTTATCTTGCCTCAGATAGCAGTAAAGTGCATCTGAGCCTGAATGTCTCTTTCTCTGTCATCCAAATTGCCCCCTCTGCTGCAGTCACATGGAGCATGTTGCCAGTACTGCTGTCATGGAAGATAGAAACACTTAAGATTTATAGCAAGATATCAAAAGAGTTTATAATAAGTAGGAGTAATCACATCTGAACAGAGAAATTCATGCCTGTAGTAACTCTGCTGAATTACAACTGGGATAAATTTGGACCATTACTTATTGTGTGTTAGCTGCCCAGTGCTGTAACCAAGATAGTATGCCTGAGGATCCAGATGAAAAAGATCCATGTCACCTTTTTTCCCCCCTGACTGTTTCTTGTATTGTTCACAGATGGATGTTTCTGCTAAAAATTAAAGTGAAGCTGATTGACTTGGTTTTTATTGTGCAGAACAAGTCAAACAACTTGCTTTCCTTTCTTAGAAAGTTTATTGTGGCCTATCCTGAGACTGAGAATTAAATCCTGCACCTGTTTCCAGCACTGATAACAATAATCACAAAGGAAACCATCCTAAAATCATGAAAGAGTATCACAAATTATGACACTTTTGCAGAAGAAAAAGGTCTCCTAAGGATTTTTAAACTTTTGAACTTTTTGGGTCCAAGGAATATACAATATTTGTTTCCTATGAAATACCTTCTGCCAGGCATGTAGGAAACACATGAAAAATAGAATTTGTGTTGTATTTCCATACTGTTATCATTTTTGGAGCTGGAGTTTTAATCTAAATATCAAATACAGCAAGAGGCTTTTTTGAAGATTGTCAAGGTAGATAGCACAGCTTGAAGAACAAACCACTCAAAGGCAGTGGTTCCATCTTTTCTCTTAGACAATAATCCCAAACAAACAATGCCCTGCAGGGAATTCCATGGTTTGTGAGGCGAGTAATTCTTCTCATTGTGAGAGGTTATAAGTAGCATCACAGTTTATTAGGTCATTGCATTCCCTGGTAGTTGGGATGATTATTACTACAAGATCTAGAAATGCCATTAAGCACAAGCACAATGACTTTTGTTCTTATCATATCAGTACAGCCTTTATCCATTACTTCAAGGCTGTTCCTGACTCAGGGGGTCGATTGCTGCAGCCCAAGGCACAATGCAGCATTTTCCTGATTTTGTAAAGTTGTGGCAGTTTACATCAATTGCAGGTTTCCCTGATCTAGACAAGCACTCGGGTTTTCTTTTTTGATCACTGCTACTGACTAAACACACCCAGATGTAAGCCCTCCTTGCAGGTTATTTCTGTTTTAATCTTCAGCCTCCATTTAACAGCAGTTAGAAGGGCACCCTGCTCATAGTTTGCTCCTTTCTTGTTATTTTATTTTTCTTCTGTGGAAGACTTTATTCATACTTAGCTTTCTTTTTCCTTATAGGCTAATCATAGAATAGTTTCATTTATCAAACTCATCTACGTATTTCATTACTTCTCAGAGGATCTACTGTGCTGGCATCTTTGAACTTGAGCTCAAAAGAAAAAAAAAAAAAAGCAAGAAGGGAAGGCTCAAAATAGTCCTATCACAGTCTGAATGTCCCAGTTATCTCATTTTTAAGTGTCTTTCTTTCAGACAGTTTTTCAATTCGGTTATTTAAGTAGAGGCTTTTAAAAAACTTTTGAATTCCTGCTCTTATAACTAAGAATGGTCTGTAAAATGAGAGGAAGTCTGGGAAAGGGCATGTTTGTGTCTATCCTGCCTTTTAGATGGTCAAGAACAGTTAAGAGAGAGGAAAAGGCGAGCAAGAGAAGAAATAGAGATGTGAATGCTTTTCTTTTTTTTTCAAAACAGTAAGACTGAAAGGATGACATCCTTGTCTGTACCTACCCAAGCCCCAAAGAGCCATGCATGACAGCTGATTGATAGGAGTGGTGACCACACTGGCGATGGTAAAGTAGAAAGTTTAATAATTTTTAAAATCCTTCTAATTCAGCTATTTCTTTGCACATGACACTGAGTCATAGCATTGCTTGCAATGGTTTTGGAGGCACTATACTAAGAGAGACACTGAGAGATAACAGATGACTCGTCAGAAGGGGAAATTTTAGGACACCAGGGGAAGCAGTACACACATAAATAACCTTTTCCACCTCTCATGGCCTGCCTATGTGCTCTGCCTCAGGCATTTAGATATAGGCAGAGAACAGCAAATCATTATACCCTAGCTCCTACAAGAGGAGAAGCAACTGAAGGTCTCTGGTGATGGCCTTGTTGGAAATGTTTCCTTCACCTCAACAACATGATTCTGCCAGGAGTGTGGGAGCTAACACTTGTGAGGAAATAATTTCTAATATTGCTGAAAACCATCAGCATCATTCCTAGGCATAGCCTGTCCCTTTTCCTGTTCTCACATGCCTGCAGCACCATTGCTTGATCAATTTAAAAATGCACTCACTGAGGCAGCATATCTACAGCATCCCTTGCTGGCCCTGACTACTTGTGTCATAACATAGAAGTAGCAGTCTTTCCTTATGGCAGCAGTGGCGATCCTGTGTCATAAGGAATACCACCTTCAATGTTTTATATTCATGTGTACAAACCAGTCTATAAAACATGTGCTACTTATATCTGTTGCACACTTCAATATCTTATACCTGTGAATCAATAAGTGCCACCTTAACTGCAGTAATGGTGATGACTGTGAAAAACTGCAGGTACAGACTTGACTTGTCTGGCTAGATTAATATCAGTTCACAATGCTTTGGGAAGGAGATAAAAATAATAGTCAGAAGAAGAGGGACACCTTCCCTGCATGACTATGAATAAGGCATTGGGAAATTGCATGGTGCTGCTGCTGAAGGCCAGTAGTGTGCAGTGACATGATGAAGCGACTAGTAATAAAGGTGTAGGGAATAGTTAGGGTCATTTTAATTGCTACATATAAATCAATGCTGCATCTCAACCTCGATTCCCAACTTTTTATACTGTATCATAAAAAAAAGTTGTAATAGAAGAAGAAAATGTTCAGAGAAATGTGATAAAAATGGGCTAAAGAAAGTAAATGTTTTCCACTAGGGACAGGCCACCATGGTACCTTCAGACTGGGCACAGAGAAAACATGATTTATTCAAAAGGAAGGAATAAGGTTATGTACAGGGAGTAACTGGATAAAATGATTTCATTAATGTTATCCAGATGGCCAAACCTAGGACCTTATTAATCTACTAAAGTTTAAATGTGGCCAATGGCAAACTGCCATTTATAGTTGCATTATTCCTTCCAAAAGATCCCAATAACCTTAAACTCAAATCATCTTACCACAGGAGAAATTGTTCTCAGTTGTAATGATCGCTGTGCAGTTTGCAACTGAATTCCTGATTTATTCACTTCTACAATTGCTGATGATGCCTGCCCTGCAGCTTGTGCAGACTAAGGACCAAGGTGCAAACCTTTGCTATTTTCTGCTAGGGTTCTTTCTTTAACTGTAACCCTTTTCACTTCAGAGAGATGAACAGCACTGTCTTTTCAAAAATAGACTGACAGCACTTTGCTTTCTCTTTCAGACCTCTATTTTTTGCTTGTGTAAGTTGCTACTTCTTCTTTGATGTCTGTGGAAGGGTTATATACTTAAGGTTATATATATTACATGATAGCCTGTTCTTTTTTTTTCAACATCTACTTTCATTATTCTCTGCCTAAAGGCCTGTTTTTGTCCTTTATTGCTATTATTGCATCCAGAAAGGGAGGAGCCTTGCTTAGATATGCCTGGAGATCTTCCTTCCTTGAAAAATTTACATGGAAGGCATATAGCTATAAAGTTCAAGTTCAAAAAGTGCAGTGTCCCTCTAAAACATGATTACACATAAACTGCTGACAAATTAATCCAGATCTGCTGGATGAGAGCATATTCATATGGCAGAGAGAAACAGTGGGAAAGAGGAAGAAGGAAATAAATGAGCAGAGGCAGGGGAAAAAAGAACAGCTCTCTGAGCAGAGGTGTTTAATGAGATGGAGAGGTGATGCATTGATGAGATGCAATATGCTGGAAAGAAAGGGAGATAGAGAATATATTTTTACAGAAACTACCTATTTCATAACATATGGAAGATTAAGTACTGCACTGACCTCACTATCAATAAATATTCTTAAATTGTTTGCTTTGTGATGCTTATGATATAAAGGTGTGTTTATGATATAAAAGTGTTTTGGCAGTGTCTTATCCAACAAGACAAACAAATTTGACAGCAGACCTGCAGTTCAATTGCATCTTCTCGCAAACAGCCTTTAACTCCAGATCCTCAGGCATGTTAAATAAGGAGCTATGCTGATATGCTGATGGTAGCTGTAAGACAGGTAGCAACATGGATGGCACAAGATAGTGTGCAAGTTCAGAAGGAAATCTTTTTATTCTGATTTATTTTAAATATCTGTATGAAGATTTTGATGCTATTTGTAAAGAATTTGTTATGGTCAGTTACCAACAGCATGGTTCTTTAGCTATGACTGCTTGCCTTGACTTCTACCAGCACAGGATATCTCTGTGATACAGAGTAGGGCTTTGGTTTATATCTGAGCTTGAGGATCTACCTGCGATGGTGAGTGAAAAATACTGCACTGGTAAACTGTGTATCTGCCCATTACCTGCAACAGATGGTAATTTTTATCAAGCAGGTTTGTCAGTAAAAGTTAATGACCAACATTGTCTGTACAGATTTCACTTACTGTCTTGTTTGTGATTTATGCTGCTTTACCTTTGGTTATAAAGCCGTTGCTTTTTTGGTAAGGTATCAATAAATATTCACAAACCCCAAGCAAAAGACAACAAATTGACTCCATGATTTCTGGAAGTATGCTGGAATAAGTCAGGATTTTCTTTTTTTTTAATTTGTTAATTTATTAGAAACAGTTATTACAGGATTTTGGAGTTTGTTCCAGAGCCTTAAGGTAACCCACAGTCTGCTCTACAGTCCTCAGAGGCTGAAAATATCCCTGCAGAGTATAGAGTATCTCCACCTTCCTCTGCCTCGCTGGAGGGCCTGGTCTGTCACCTAGGCAAAATAACCATGTTACAGGGAGCTGTGTTTTCTGTCTGTTAAACTGAAAGGGTCTCCAGCAGGACCAGTATCAGTGTAGGGGATCCACCATCTGTGCTAAAAAGGATAACAAGGAGTCTTATATTAATGCTGTAAAAGCAGTGTGGATCACTGCACAGGATGCAGGACTGATTTTTTCATCTGATACCACAACTGACTTTGCATGTTTATGATCCTGGAGATACGGAGAGTATAAATATTTGGACTTACCCAGACTTTTGGATTATTCAGCAGTAAAACTGGAGAATTTGTGCTGGTCTATGCTCTAAAGCTACTTCAGAAGGTTAAGGGAAGCCTCTGTTAAAGTGCAAAATGGTTTTATTTTCAGCTTCTGTAATGAAACTCGGGTGAAATGCTTTGCATTGCTGGATGCCAAATATGAACCAAAGACAGTTCTGACAATGCTAATGCTCAAAAGGTCAACAACGGAATAGTCTGTATAAAAATGTGGTGTACATTTTTCATCATTTAAAATCTTATGCCTAACCATGATTTATAATGGCTGAAGGTAATAGCATCAATGCATTACTGGTCTGGAGGCAGAGCCTCAAAGAAGCACCCTCAGCTTTACTACAGATGGTCACAAATGGAGATGACACAGACCTCCATGATTTGTTGTCAGGTTCCTTGTGGCAAAAACTTCAGATTTGCTTTCCTTGAGTTTGCAAGGAAAAACTAGTTTGATGAGGGATTTTTCTTCCCTTACAGAAATTCCAAAGAGTATATATTTCCTCTTCCCTGCACCACCATTGTTTCTTTTTTAGAGTTATGCAAGGTTTTTGACCTTTTTTCACTGAAAAATCACCAGGCTACTGATAACAAAAAATTTAAGGCATCAAGAGCACTTCCTTTTCAAGGAGAGCAAAAGACCATGAAATTACCATCATCAAGAAATACTTTTATTTGCCAACAACTTGGAAAGAGCTTTGAGTGATGAAAACACCATCACCTCCTTATGTCTTTTCAGAATGATTTATATCCTTTGTCCTTTAACATCTAGAAGTGATCATGATTCAAATTGAAAAATCATCTATCATCATTCACTTTGTAGTTGTGTGTTAAAGGACAAATACATACACTAGAAAAAAAGTCAAAGCTGAGTCTTCACTGTTTTTTCAGTTGCTAGCATGATTATACCGTACTTGTTGGAAGGTTGAACAAAAATATTGTTATGTATGGGGCAAAAGGAGCACTTCAAAGTTAGGAAGTCTGCCCTCTGTTTCATCTGCAAGTCAGTGCATGACATTACACTTACTGAATCCAGCTAGCATAAGAAAGCCCTATTTCAAATGTATCTCAGAAGGACAAATGTGAACATCTGCCCACACATGATGTAGGTGAAGAGACCAGTTTGAGGAAAAGGTAAGGCTAATAGCCTCTTAAACCCCTGTTCAGAGGCTACTGCAGACAAACCAGAACAGAGAACATCATATTTCTAGATAGGTACATCCCAGCAACAGTGACTCTTTTGGAGGAAAAACTCATACTTTGGGAGAGTACTGGGGTTTTTGTTCAACATTCAGTCTCAGACAGCTTGGGCTGTGTACTCCTTTGTATTGGGAAGAAGTTTGGAAAAAACAGGTATTTTCTCAAGAAGTTTTATCATCTCTACTCACACAGAGTTTCTCTTAATCCACATAGAAGTGGCAGAAATATAAAGCAAAGTCTTGGATTTAGAAGTTGTACATTTTGTGGAATTAGCTCCTCCTGTCTTGCCAGCCATCATACATAAAGCCCATAACGTACCTCTGCCACAGTTTGACCATTTCCAGAAGCCCAGATACATTTGTACAGAGCAGGTAATACTTCCTTGCAGAGAATGTTTCTATTTTCAAGGAGGTTGTGTATTTGCTTTCCTTGCTCTTGCTGTCACGTGCTTAGACATCCTCTGCTCCAGTCCATCTGGCAGCTGCACATGGAAGTAAAGCCCACATGTCAAGCACTTCTGTTTATATCCTAATAAGCAAGGGAAAACTTTTGCTCCAACATATCTTACACAGAGGTAAAAATGGGAAACAATCATTGTTTGACAATCTGGCATACATTTTAATGAGGTAGCTTCTCAAGGCATAAGGGCATACAGAAATGGAAAGGACAGAGGGAGATTGAAACCTGTTTCATAATTGCAGGCAAACTGTGTTATGGACAGCTAGTTCAGAGGATGCATGCCACATGACATGAGTTGCAAGCTTTCAGGAGATTGCTAGCAAGCCAAAGGCAAAAAGTCTAGAAGTTGCATCAATGCCTTTTTTTTATGTACTAAGTTTAAGAGCAAAAGAGCGTGATTGCATGTGAATATCCTGGAAACTTCAGGGTCCCACAGAAAAGGGCATCACTGATATTGTAGGTACTGGCAATAGCAGAGGATTTATGTGTTAGAAGGTGCCTGTATGATGCATGTCCTCTACTACAATGAAAGGAGAAACACTTTCAGTTTTGTGAATTTTCACTTTGATGAAGAAACCACACTTGCAGGGACAAACTTCTTGTAAAGAATATTGAATATTGACTTGCCACCAGGTAAGACAGTCTTACTAGTATATTTAATTGCACCATCACCCCATTTCCATAACTTATAAATAGTTTTTTTTGGCTGCTTATGCATGAAAGCAAGACTTCCTTATGTCCCATTTCTCAAAGCTGTCTGTCATGAATTTTTGGTGAATTTTGAATTTTTTTGAATACAGTCTTTCCTACTGAGTATGTTTTTGGCTCAGGTAATAGCACTTTACCTGTGTTGAACTCAAGCTTGAGGTTTCACTCCTTGTTACTGATGGCTCACCTAAGCATGTAGTGCAATGTGAGCACTGATGAAGGACATTGAATGTCCCTTTTGTGAATATTTATGGAAGAAGTTGAAAGATGGACCCATCCCAGCACCCTTTTGTGCAAAAACTGAGTGATTTATATATTCTTGCTTTCATAGAGCAGCATGAAATGCTATCACTGGAAACATCAAAAGGAAAATAATTATTTAAATAATTTTGTTAATTATGATTTACAAATCTACTTTCTTTTCTCTGTATTTCATTGCTATTTTGGATTATCCTTTGGGCAACATAGTCTGATTCTTATTCAGTGATTAGAATTAACTATCACATTATTCCTGCTCTTCTCTTGATTGACCCTCATTCTACTTATTCTCCAAGTATCTTTACTGCAGTAATTTCAGAGTTTCACAACTCAGACCTTTTGCAGATCCCAGAATCATTCTATTTGCTATACAATTATCTTCAAATATGTAATTTACCTGACAGTCAAATATGACAGTACTGTTTGGTTTTGGTTTTGTTTTTTTTTGTCTTGGTATTCATTATAAAATACCATACAAACCTTTTGAAAGAGTAGGCTTTAAGTAGGCTTTAACAGGGAATGGTGCATCAAATTTATTTCTTACTCCTTTTTTTTTTTTTTTTTTTTTTACAAGGAGTAGTTGTATTGCTATGTTTTCAAAGACACGTTCACAAAGCCCTTGGATTTTAATAAGAAAACAAATTGAGCAGTCAGGCATTGAGGAAATGAAAGGTGAACTTATAAGTATCTTTTGGTCAATACTTGGCAGTACATTCATTAATTATAGTTGTTATTATTGCTTCTAAAAGCGCCTTCTAAGACTTATTCTAAATAAAGTTTGTAGATCCAATAATTTATTTCTTTTTTTTTTTTTTTTTTTTTTGCCCTGTTGTCTTCTAGTACCGAATTGTATCATTATTACACCTACCTTGTTCTGTCTAACAGGAATTAGTCACTTAGGAGGCCTTTTCTATTAATGAAAACAATCATGTGTTAACCACTATTTAAGTGGAAAAGCTTTTAAGTGAGGTGCTCAAGGTGAAGGAGATTGTGATGGGGGAAAAGATGGGTCTGTGGTATAGCTACATGAGTTGATCTTTGGCAGGAGATGTGCTGGAGGCATTAGTTTTGGGCTTCTAATCTAGAGTAATTTTTCTTCTCTTGGGATTGTCTTTCCTTTTGCCTTACCAGCAGGGAGAATGCATGAGCTGGGATATGAGCAGATTATGAAAATACGTTCAAATTTAGGTGAGAGATTAGTGGATCTTACTCAAATGAAGCACTTAGTTTTGTGCCTGCTCTGCAAATATAGTATGGGAGTGCATGGAAATAGCACTTTCATGCCAGTCTGGGTTGTGGGAGAGGGATGATGTTGATAGTTTAACAGGCTCTTTTAAAAGAGAGGAGCAGGAAAAACTGTTTCTGCACTGGGAAGGTGTTAGAAAACTTCCCAATCTACCAGCACCTTTTGGGGGCACATGTGAGTGTAAACTCTGAGTTACTGTCTGTAGGCTGTGTTGGGATACGGTTGAAGAAGCTCCAGTTTTCAGCTGTTGCTTGCACCATGTTGCCGCAGCTCTGTCTGAATGCCTTAAGCATCAGACTGTTCCTGCATCTTCTATTACTGCCAGAAAAACATCCATTTTTGATATGAAAAAAAAATCTATAATGTTCTTCGGGGACACTTTCACCAGTAAACTTCTTTTATAAATAAATCAGTGTCTTCTTACTGAAAAAAAAGTCACAATAAAATTCATAACTAGTTCCACTCCTTGATAAATCTCATCTACATGGCTCTCTTGAGAGATTTCATAACATCTTTGACATGAATCACTGAATAAATGGGAGTTACCACTATCCTGCCTAAAAAGCTGAGGTAGAGTTGCCACAAGCAGAGGGAGTTTAACTCAAGCCGTGGTGTTAAGGAGATGAAACATCTTCAGCAGAAAAGTCTGTTAACTCAAAATCTAAATAATTCATACTGTTATTTAGCTCTGTCTTGACTATGCTTGCAGTTACCACAAGAAAAAGTACTTTATGATGATGTAGAATAGAAGGGAAAGGAGTATGCCCTATCAGCAGCTCAGCTCTGCTCTTTCTGTAGTGATGGATCATGGCTCTAATTCACAGAATCACAGAATTGTCATAGTTGGAAAAGACCTCTAAGAGCACCTCATCCAAACGTCAACCCCCCATGCCCCCCAAAAAACATAAAACAAACCAAACCAAACCAACCAAAAACTGACCACACACCCCCCTCCCCCACACTTCACCATCCCACTAGAGCATGTCCTGAAGGGCCTCATCTCCATGTCTTTTGAATTCCTTCAGGCATGATGTCTCCAACACCTTCCTGGGCAGCCTGTTCCAGCTCCTGACTACTCTTTCAGTATTGAAATTCTTCCTAATATCTCATCTAAACCTCCCCTGGGTGCAACTTCAGGCCTTTTCCTGCAGTCCATTCTACCCTTCAGAGAATGTAAGTGCTTTTATAGGACCAATGCATTTGTGCCAGGCACAGAGGCATGGAGGTGGGATGGAGAATTTTTTTCTGTGTGTGCTAGATGGAGTTAGAAAAGTAACCTTACAAATGCAATAGCATGGAGTGGGAAAATGTTGCTGCAGAGCATAGTCATCTTTTCAGGTGGAGAAAGTGCTGATGCATATTTTTATTATTTAGCATGCAATATCCAACCCTTTTTTAGAACTTGCTCACAGTGGAGGATTCATTCCTTTCCAACGAAATGCTTTTGCTGCCCAGATGGCTGGGGGTTTGCAAAATCCATTGGGCAGGTGTGGGAACAGACTATCAACCTCCTGTGCTTATGCCAAGGCCAAAGGCTTCTGTTCTAGCAAGCTCTGCATTGGGAAGAGCATTAGAGAGCTCCCTGCAGCAGCTGCTCAGAAATGCCAGGAAGGAAAGTCCAGAATTAAAAAAGTCTGTTTCAGAGCAGTAAGTTAAATGGATCTTGACTGACTCTTTGGAAGATGTTAATGCTACAGATTGCCAAGGGCAAGAAAAGTAATGTAATTTCCACTGCCAGCTGGGGATAAAATCTTAGCTTAATTCATCAAAACTTCTGTTTGATTTTGGTGGTGTCAGGTTGTCACTCAAAGTGTTGAGTTGTTGACTATGTCTATAAGTTGTATTTCAGAGGAAAGCAGGTTTGTACCACACTGTGGTGCAGCTTGCCTGTGTAACATTATGCACATTGATTTGTGCCATAGTGGTAAAATATACAATGGTAATGAGTAGGTCTCAAATTGCCAAATTTCCTGGAACTTGCCATCACTGCAGATGGTCAAAAGACACCTGAGAAATGAATTTCCATTTCCTGTCCCAAAATAAAGTTTAAAACACTCCTGAAAAAAAAGTGTTTCCAGGCAGACCATCCCACGGTACACTATGAGAGGAAGGGTGTGAAAAGGGAAAGTTGATGTTTGCTATTGCCTTCTGCACACCTGTTGTTTGTGGTTCAGACTGACTGGGTGGTGTTTTATGTGGAGTAGCCAAGAGAGCTTCTGGGCTTCTCCACTTTCAGCAATCCCAGTAACACCATGTATATGTTTAAGGGTATGAAATTAATTCCTTTGTGATTCAAACTGAGACCTCATCTCATTTCCCATGGACCTGTTCCATGGAAACGTAAAGAATTACTGACAACCACTTGGCATTTCCTTTGCTATATTTCTTCTAACTGCTGCTAATAATTTCCTTAGGGAATTTGTGCCAGTTTCCCTGCTTATAGATGGTGATGTCACCATCTATACAGGATGCACTCACAAGATGAATGGAACAAAGGGAAATAAAGGGAATTTTAGATGTTTTCAGAAATTTGTCTTCCCTTTAAATATTTCAGTGAAGTTCGGGGGTATAAAAAGAGTAACTACAGTTAAGCCAAAATAGGTCACTATTTTTATTGATGTATAATACAACATTTCAAAACTATAAAATGTAAAATTTTTCCTACAAGGTAAACTGGTAAGTTTTTATTCTAAAAAGAATGAAACTGGACATTCAAATATCATAAGAGATATCCTGCTTGACTCTCTAATCCCCTTGAATCTCTCTCTGATGTGACTTCATTAAGTGCTTTCTTGGCTACTGAACAGGATTTTCTGTTTATACACATCTCTGGACACCTTTTTCTATCATTCTGAGGGAACATAAACAATAATGTGAACATGTACAGAGATTTTTTTTCAACCTGCTCAACTCATCCCACCTAAACAGCTCTTGCCACCACTAAACTTCTTAAATCAATGCTAAAGCTTAATTGATGAGTATTTCTTGGTGTTCTCCCTGGTGAGGCCACATCTAGAATACTGTGTCCAGTTCTGGGCTCCCCAGTTCAAGAGAGATAGGGAACTATTGGAGAGGGTCCAGCAGAAGGCAATGAAAATGATTGGGTGACTGGAGCATCAGTCTTATGAAGAAGGGTTGAGAGAACTGAGACTATTTAGCCTGAAGAAGAGAAGACTGAGAGGAGACCTTATCAATGTCTATAAATATCTAAAGAGTGGGTACAAGAAGGATGGAGCTGAACTCTTGTCAGTGGTGTCCAGTGACAGGACAAGGGATAACTGGCACAAGCTGGAATACAGGAGGTTCAACCTAAATATGAGGAAAAACTTCTTCACTGTGAGGTTGATGGAGCCCTGGAACAGGTTGCCAAGGGAGTTTGTGGAGTCTCCTTCTCTGGAGAGATTCAAAAACCACTTGGATGTGAAAGTGTGTCATGTGCTCTGGGCAGACATGCTTTGGTGTTGGTGGGGTGGGGCTTGGACTAGATGATCTCTAGAGGTCCCTTCCAGCTCAAGTGATTTTGTGACATGCAGGCTGACTGACTACTAGTTGTGCATTCAGACATAATAAAACCTACGCAGGCTCCTCTGGCTTATTTTCCACTGACTTAAACTGGGGATGGACTGCAGGATTTAGCCATTTGAGTTAGCACATGGACTTGTTTGGTTTATTACCTCCACTAAGAGTAGAATGGCTGAATTTCCTCAAGCCTTCATATCAAAATTGCCACAGCTTTCCCAGCCAAATTAGCAGTAACAGGAGGTGAGAGAGTGGCAATTCTAATGGAAGATGCTGCACTGCTTTTCCCTTTTGGGAATGGAGCAGAATGTAATGCATTTATATGTTTGCAAATGAGAAGAGGCATATATGCTTCATAAAGAAATAATCCTTGGTTGTAACTAGCGGGCAGCTGGATTGGAATTAATAGATTATGCTCATACCAATAATTATGCAGAGACAACAACATAATTTAGAGCAAGGGAAATGAAAAAGAATTGGCTAAAGAGTAGTCTTTTCAATTATTTTATTTTAACTATGCATTGAATATGTCTTGTTTGCTGAGCAAGGTGTGGGAGTGGAAGAAAAGACCTTAGGTTCCGTATATTTCTCTTGATGACAAAAGCTTGCTCTGTACTTTTTTCTCCTCATATTTTGGTTACTGCTGTGTGTGAAGTGCCTTGAATTACTTTGCCACAATCAACAATAATATCATAAAAGAGTCAGAGTCCCTGAGTGCTGCTTCCACACAGTAAGGTTAACTATTAGGGATGGACTAATATATGCAAACTTGTAGTATATTCTCTGGTGTATTTGAAGAGGTAAACAGTGGAAAATTGGGAAAAAAGCCTCACTGCTCATCTGATTTGCTTCAATGCATACATGTGAAAATACTCTAAGCAAACAGATATGAATAAAGTTTTTTTTACTTTGCACTCAAAGTTCCTAAATAAATAACACAAAGCCAGTATAAAACATAAAATATTATAAAAGAAGTAAGAAGCCTGCAGCCAGGCAATCAGAGAAACAGTCTAGTGAAAGGGGAAACTGGGCTGAGTAATGTCCAATAGTGTATATTTACCAGACTGAGCTGTGAGAGGTCTAGAGGCAAGTCCCTCTGTTGCAGACTGCTTGTGTGATTCTGGACTATTTTCTTTTTATACTTCATGACTTGTACTCCTCCTTAAGCCCTGTAAATGCATTTATGTACCTAGCAAGAAGTCTGAAGTATTCATATTTAGTATTTGTCTAATAACCAAAGACAAAGAAGCAAAAAAGATCACTTTGGTGGGTTTGGCTGTATTTTTACTAGCTAATTAAATGGTGAGATATTAGAACTGGGTACTTGAAGCCAACTGGCACAGAATGACCTGCATCTCTACTATTAAACTATCTTAACCTTCAAAGCAGTGTGACTGCATCCAAAGTGCCAATTAGGAGTAGTTTCTGGCTTCTGTTAACTTTTGAACCATATCCAGGAGAAGTGCATTTGGCCAGGGACCGTTCTAACAATTTAACAGTATATAGACAACTGGGTTTTAGCACCCAAGTGTGTTCACTAGCACAGCTTAATTTTCCAGTGTGAGATTAGTATTTAGGATGCTAATAGCACTCTTAAATGCACTTGATGCTTTTGTAAATGCAAAATATCCCTTTCCATTGGCAAATAAAGATTCGGAGCATGCACTTTGAGTTGTTTTTAATCAAATTCTAACTTCTACCTGCACAGTCCCTTGAAACAGTGAAAGCAGCCTGGTTTCTGACCCTTTCCATAATTGCTTACTCCCAGCTATTTAGAAGGCCTCTCCTGTGTTACAAAATGAAGCTCAAACGCTGTTCTCTAGTTTATCTCTTAGAGAACTGTGGAGAGGTTCAGGGCTCTCAACAGAGTAGTCTTAATCAATGGCTGCTTAGTTTGCAACTCTTGATGCCTGTATCTATAATAATGGACAACACTCAAGTATTCATTTTCTGGTGCAAATGTGAGAGGGTGATTGCATACAAGAATGGATGTGCTTGCAAATAGCTGAAGAGAATTGTTGTTAAATATTGAAATATTTAAAAATCTCATATGTTAGAATCAAAATTGTAATTTGGAAGGATTGGGACAATATGATGATGGAATTCAAAGAAACTCTGAGGGCTGCAGTGAAAGAAGGTCACTAATTTATTTATAAAAAGTTCAGGATTTTGATAGTAATGGTTTTTAACAAGTTCAAACAAAATGTGACAAACATAGCATCTAAAAAGGCAAACTTTAAAGAATTTGTGCTGCTAATGTAGTCAGCAGTGTCTTCCATGACTGAGAAGTCTAACCCAAGGGATGTGTTGAATTCCTGCCCATTCTTTTCTTCCTGTTTGGGAAACTGTTTTAAGGTCTTTCCTATTATACACAAAGAAATATAAAGTCCTGTCAGTGCACATAGTAGGGTTTTCTCTATGAACTACAAATATTCTTCAGATCTGATGGAAGGGAATTACGTTTATTTATTAACATAATTTACTCTGTGGACACAGATATCTATGAAACTTCTATTTCTAGTTTCCATGGCTGGAGGAGAGGCTGCTCCTTACCCATATCATTGCTTTACTTCTAGGCTTATTGATAATTTGGAGGATGAATCTACCACAGAAGACGGAATAGCTAAGGCTGGTTTGTTCAGCCTGACAAAACAGCATTTTGAAGGACACAGGTCACTGGAAACCCAGACAAGGAGAAACAAGGAGTGGAGTGTCACCATCAAGCAAGTGAAGACCAAAAGGTAACAGGCCTTGTATGTAACAAATAGCTGAGAACTTGGTCATTTATCTTACAAAGATAAAGATAGATGGAAACATCTACATTTTGCAATGTGTAGCACAATTTTTTAAGAGAAAGCTGAAGGAAGCCGAAGTGGAGGTGAAAAATCCAGTACACCCAGTGGTGGAAACCACACCACTGTCCACCCACCAACTTTGAGGCCTTCTTGCATGGAAGAGGCAACACATCACACTGTCAGGTGGGTCTGACTGCCACAACAGGGGAGCCACATGCAGTGGTCATTGGCCTGTGCTGGCTCTAGCCTGTGCTTCAAAAGGGACTGGAAGCCAAGAGAAAAAATTGGTGAGACAATAGTCTAGCAGGTAGTAAGAGATGGATTTCCAGTACTTGGGTCTGGCAATACTTAATTTGCTAATATGGATGCAGTCTCAGAGTCTTCTTTCATATGTTCCATTTTCCCTTTCACATGAACCTTTGACCAGTCTTATTTTACTGCAATGAACTGTGCAGGTGCTTAGGGGAGAGCCTTAAGTGCAAAGGAAAAGGAAGAGCTCTGTTATCTGGGGCACTGTACAACTGGATGAACTTGGAATTCCTGATCCTTATTTGTTTTCCTATCCTTGTTTGTTTTGGTAGAGTTTTACTTTTAGGTAAAATGTGTTTACCCAGCATGTTTCATTTAGATAGTGACTGATCTTATCCGTCACTAAGGAAGAAAACCACTATCACAGCAGAAACTGGCAGTTGTGAGTTAATATTTTCTCTTACATGTATCGATTGCAATGTCAAAGATTCAAAATCAATTCACTTAAATGTCTCTCTAGAAATAAATAAATCAATCAATCTGTCAGTGCAGTGAAATATTGCCAAACCAGAAGAAATAATCCTGAACTCCCTGGTCCCTGAATGCATGGATGCATATGCTGCCAATAAGAGAACACTGCCTCGATAATAACAACAAAAATAAGTAGAATGAAATGTAGGTTAGCAACATATAGTGTCTTGAAAATATTTTTATTAAGGCATATGATGAATACAGAAATAATTTTAAATACTCATTGCAAACCTTCCTGACTGCTTTCACAAACTTCCCCAACTCTTCTCTTGTATCCTCTTTCCCCTGTTGCAGGTCTGCAGGCTTGCTGTCCTTCTGTTACCCCAAGATCTTCCATATTTCCTTTTTCCTGTGGATTCAGGCTTGTCAGCATCTTTGAGGGGATTTAGTGACAATATCCTCCTTCCCATTGCTCCAGCAAGTACTAAACCAAGCTTTTCAATTGCTGAAGTTGCAGGTGAAGTTGTGTTGTCCAGGTTTGTTTTTTTCCTAAAAGAATTATTCATTTTGGAGAAAAGTCTGGTCTGGATATCAGCAAACCTTTTCAACATGTCAGTAGTACAAAAGCAAAAAAAATCAACATGAAAAAATCAGTTCAAATAAAAATAATTCTCTCTTAAAAGAAAAAAAAGAAACAAGAATCAAAACCCAAACCAAAATTTTCAAAACAATGTGTTTTAAACTAGACAAAGCATTATGTTCAAGTCCCAGTAACTGTACTTTCAGGCATATATCAGTGTTAAAATTCAATGTCAGAACTACAGCTATTTTGATTTTAACATGTTAACTGTTACACATGTGGGTATGAAATCGTTAATCTGTCTTTTCTGTCAGAAAGCAACAAAATGCAATCAAGACAAACTTGCCAGCCCTCATTTGCATATCTGGATGAGAGATGGCTTAACTAAGACTTGTTGTCCATCTCCAGCCTAGACAAAGCTTTGCTGTTGATGATAGAAAGGTTTTTTTCATTCCCAAAAAGCTTCATGGTCTTGGATGTTGACAAGTGGTGAGACGGAAACAGTTGGTTGGGGCTGGGAGCTCTCTCTCAGTTCAGCCCTGAACCCTTGCCCCATGCAAGATGTACAAACAGTGCTGGTGAGACATGGACCTGTTTTGGCTTTGCTGCTCCCTGTCATTTTGTGTTACCTTCAGGGCACTTCTAGCAGCCCTGAAGCAGTCTTTTCTTGGTTAAAGACTTATTGTCTAGTTTGGATATTGAAAACTTATTTTGTTTTTGGTTTTGTTGTTTTTGGTTTTTTTTTTCTCTGTGGGCAAAACTGCAGACACAAGTCAGTAGAAACAGGCTTGTGTAAGTCTGCTGGTAGAAGCATGTTTGCAGCTTGCTACCTAGAGTCCTTCTCTGGTGCTCTTGGTGTTGGCTTCTAGAAAGGCTTTTATGACTTTCATGAAGGTGGTTGCAGGAAGACCTCTTCCACTGGTATGCCTGGGTTCCTTTAACCTTTAAGCACTGCAAAGGAGCTGTGGTGCTGACACATCCATCCTCCGGGGAACTCCCCAACTGATTGAAGCTGGGCCAAGAAAGTGAGTCAGAACTGCAGCAGACAGGGCTGCTCCTAACTCCTGCCTGCCTTTGGCACTGCAACCAGCCTGACAGCCAGCAGGGAGAAGCTTAACAGACGTGGCGAGGCATTAGGGATGTTTCAGGCTCCCTCACTACAGGGAAAGTGGCAGATATGGAAACAGACTTTTTTTTCAATTTTTAGCAGCAGGCCAGAGAATCCTGGATTGAATTTCTTTACTGGGGAAGGCAAGCAGGCAATTCTGTGTACATTTATTGAATTTGCTTGAGAATGGGTTGCAGGGGAAATTAAGGTTTTTGTGAAACTGTATCAAATAGCATTAGCAAGAAATGGGAGAAATGTCTTAAATGTTAAAAAATCTTGTTTTGACTTAAATTGAAAAATGGATTTTTTTTTTTTTTTTTTTGAGAAACAGCCTCTCATGTCAAAATTGGCTAAGATGAAAAAATCAAAGGACATTAATAATTGAAAATGAAATGAAACATGTTTTAGTCTGATGCAAAATGGATTATTCTGAGGGATTTTCTTCTTGTTTTTTTTCATTGAAAAGAATATTTATCTCTGGGCTGAACCAAACCTCTCTTTCTCCTCTCCCTTATTTTTGTGGATTGACCACTGAAACTAAATGTTACTCACCTAGCTTTCCAAAGAATCAGAAGGCTGTGTCTACTTTGAAAATGCAGTAAATGATGTCTCAACAGATCTTTTTTGCCTGAGCTCTATAGCTTTATTAATATTATTCCTGTCATGCCTAGGAATGGACCAGGGTCCAGTGCACAGTCTGATGACAGAAGTGTAATAGATGGGTATTGAACTACACCTTGCCACCAGTAAAGATCAGCTATTGGCTCTGTGTTCCCTTCCTGTGCAAGGTTTCCTAATCCAGATACTGTCCTTTGGCACCATCCCTCTGGAGGAACCCGCATGTTGCTTAAAAGTCAAAATAAGTTTTGATTGACAGCTGTCTGTGATGACAGTGAAGCCATAAATTGTTAATGATGAGTAAAGAATCGTGACCTGCAAGGAATTTATTCTAAATAATGCCTAAATGTCTTGGGTTGGTCTTTAGAGACAGCTATTATGTTTAAGTATTTTTATTGTGCTGGTTTTGGCTGGGGTAGATTTAATTTTCTTCATGGTAGCTCAAATGGGGCTGTGGTTTGGGTTTGTGCTGGAAATAGTGTTGATAATACAAGGATGTTTTTGTTACTGCTGAACAGTGGCTTACACAGAGTCAACAGAGTTGGGGGTGCACAAGAAGGTGGGAAGGGACAGAGCTGGGACAGCTGACCCCAGCTGACCAAAGGGATATCTGATATCATATGACATCATGCTCAACATGTAAATCTAGGGGAAGAAGAAGGAAGAGGGGGATGGTTGAGTGATGGTGTTTGTCTTCCCAAGAAACTGTTATTCATGATGGAGCTCTGCTTTCCTGGAGATGGCTGAACATCTGCCAGCCAATGGGAAGCAGTGAATGAATTCCTTATTTTGCTTTACCTCTTAAGCTGTCTTTATTTCAACTCATGAGTTTTCTCACTTTTATCCTGCCAATTCTCTCCTCCATCCACCATGGGGAAATGAGCAAGCAACTGTGTGGTGCTTAATTATTGGCTGGGATTAAGCCATAACAGTCCTTTTTGGCTCCCTAAACCACCATCAGGAGGGAGATGGTAGTCCACCTGATGACCAAAGAGCTATCAACCTAATTATACAGTGATGAATTTCTTTAAAATCTGTAGAGCATTTAATGAATTCTTAAATTAAGTCATCCATAATTAGAAGCCTTCCAAAACACACATGGGCATCAGAGTCCAAGAGAATCTGATTAATTGTTAATGAGGTTCCTTCACTTACTAGACAGAGTGGAAGAGTGGAGGAAGCAAAGGTAGAGACAGGAGATGGCCTCACTATGCAGATGCAGTGAAACTTTACTATTTGCCAGACCAAAATTCTGTCATGTGGCTTCTTGTTGTCCCAGTCCTGACAATGCCAGTTTTGGCCATTAGGGAAGTGAATCCTGCTTTATCCAGTAATTCCAGTAACAGAGGAAATGAAAATTTCCCCAACTTGACTGATATTTCTGAAAATTGTAGAATAAGGTTTTTGTCGCCACACTGCAAAATTCATGCTCAAGTATGGAAAATTAGTGATGTTTTTTAAAGTGTACATACGCATATGCATTGTGCATATACATCGTAAATGTGTTTCCAGCAAATATCCAATTTGCTCTATACATTTGTAGATTTGACAACAGTGACATCAGAGCAGGCAGTATAATCTGTCTGGAAGGGGAAGATCTATAGGTACGTATATATGGGGAAAACATGTAAAGGGGAACATGCTGTTTCAGACTAAAAAGCTGGAAGTGGGCCTATTCATGCTAGATTTACTGTGCCATTTTTTGTTTCTGCATATTTTCCAACTATTTCTCCTTTTATTTTTGTCAAAAGAAATGAACTCTAAACCCCTCCAGTCATTCTGACCACTCAAGAGTCAAAATACTCTTTATTATTGTGTAATTTTTTATACATTTTTGCATTTGATGCTTAGTTTTGTGACTGCCATGGCACAGAATTCACAGGAAACGAAGTTTAGACCTTGGGATATTTAGAAATGGATACTAAAATATATATTCTCTTTCTCTAAAAGCATTGAGTTCCCATCTAGATAGCTGAATATTTCCCAATGCAAGAAGAAAATTGTGTGTGACCTGTTTTTGTTCCTGGAATGTACTTCTGCTGCAGTGAATACATGCTTGGAGCATAACATTTGAGAAGACCACCTGAAATGAGTCTTTGAATCTTGAGTATTGTTTGCCAATAAACTTGGAAGGGAGGATAGGCTTTAAAAAACATGTTCCTAATGTGTTGTTTATGTTCAGTTGTTTGAGTTCTGAGGTGTTTAAATGAATGAAAGTCACAGACACAAATCAGAGTTCAGTATAAAAGCAGTCAAGCTATATACTTAATTTTTACTTCTGGAAAAGGTTCTTAATAACTCTGCATTTCTAATTATTCTTATAAAGGAATTAAAACTGCATGTTAGAATAATTCATTGAAGGTAAATAAAAGGAAGTATTTGCTGCTCGCAAATATTCCTGTACACTGCAGCAAACTGGAATACACGGCATGTCTGTTCATACAGCATAGATAACACAGGGCAAAGCCATTCTAACACAGGAAGATGCCTCCTGTGATTTTGAGGACCTATAACTGAAACTGGAGACAGTTATGCATTTATTTTTATTATTTAATTGTTTCTTCTTGCCTGACTGGTGGAAGATAATAACCATGTCAGAATGATGCAGCACTAACTTCAGGCAGCAGCCCTGGTGATGTCATGGCTATGTCACAGCAGGCATCCACCTGCTCTGAGAACCATCCCTGGTGGCATCATGGCTCCAAGCCTGTCAGTGTTTCAGAGGCATCTTAAAAATCCCCTTAATAAATTGCTTTAACTTTTGGTCAGCCCTGAAGTCATCAGGCAGATGGACTAGATGATTGTTGTAGGTCCTTTACGGATGAACTATTCTATTTCTGTTCTAAAATAATCTGGAAACTTTAGCAGACTTTTATGCTCCAAAATAGATAAATTAAATGAAGTCAAACTAGGCAAAAGGATGTGTCTATGGTTCAACCTTACTCAAGTATATATTTGATTCAGATATGGGTAAAGATCCAAGCATAATTGGAAGATAACATCTTAAAAACTGCAAAAGCTAGTCACCTTGTTTGTCTTTGCTTCCCTTATGTTCTCTGTAAACTCAGTTATGTGTGTTATTTGGAATCCTGCTTTACAATTCAAAAATTCCTATTAAAAGAAACAGCTTCTAATAAAAAGCTTTTATATTTAAAAGGCCTGTCAACTTTCATGGTTTCTGTAACATCTAGCATGGAAGATTTAACTCCATCTGTGTTCAAGGCTTGAGGTGTTATTGAAATGAGCATATTCATAGTATTTTCCAGTGTTATTTACATTATCATCTTGAATTGTTACAGAAGTGGCTTTAATGATGATTTCTGATAAAATGCTTAGATTGCCCCTTTGTTATGTATATGTAATCAGAGCACTGCTGAAAGCTCAGTGTTTGGAAAGGATTTGAATTATTTCAGCCTTATCTAAACCACCCACAAATGCAATAATATAGATGAGGAATTCACTGTAAAATGAACAAAACCCCAGCTCTAAAATGCACACACGTTATTCATAGCTGGCCACGTTGTATTGACATCAGTGTTTGTTGGCTGACATTCTGCTGTACATTATATTGCACCGATTATACTTTGAGAGGTTCCTGATCATTTTACAGCATTAGCGAGATCAATTCTTGTGGAATGACAATAGCCAATTACATAAACACGAGGCCTGGTAGATATGCTCCAGCAAAGCTAAAGCTGCAATCTCTCTTTAACAGCAGTGACTTTATAGCACACTCTCGCATACTTAGCCCAGCTCACATTGATCCGGAGGGCTCTTTCACTGCACAGTTATGTCAGTAGCCCAATTAAGAGCAGGATTTAATGTGAACTTTATGAATCAGAACTTAGTTAAATATATTCTGCTTCAATTTTCAGCTTTATATATATATATCTTTTGCTTTTTTCTTATTTATTTATATTTTTTTGGGGGGTGGGGAGGGGAGGTTGTGTAGGAGAATAATTTAGAAGCTTTTCCAATAGCAAGAAACATAATACTGCAAATGATTTTCTATCCATTGATAAAAATGCTTTTCATAAGATCCAGCAATGTGCTGCTTTGGGAAGTGTAGCTTGGAACAATGAATCACTGCCTTTTTAAAGATATAAGAGGAGTTAAGAGTAGAAGGTCTTAACATGAAAATACTTATTGCAGTCATAAGTAATGTCAAGGTTAGTGCTCTAATGAGGAGAAATTATGTCTTGAGCTTTAGGGGTTTTGTGCATGCAAAAAGTCAGGGATAGTGTATTATTTTGTGCAACTGACTCTAGGGAACAAATGGACAAAACCAATCCCTAGGGTAACTTTACGCCCTCCCCGAGGCATAAATTCACTGAAATCCTTGAATTCCTAACTGTTTGCAGATATTTTTAAAAAGAGGGGAGACTTCCACAGCCAAGAATCTCTTCTGCTATTATTTTTGAGTTGTACAAGACATGCAGGTTCTACTATGGAAGAAGCAAGAAATGTAATACTTGTCATCTGGATGCATCCTTCACTTCACAGAGCCTGAGGCAAGGCAGGCAGCCAGGCAGGCATCAATTTAATTTTTACTAATGCAGCAGCATTTTTGTGTTTTCCCAAGGTCTTACTTTTTTTTTTTTTTTTCTCCATTAGAAATACATTCTCCACCTTTCTTATACAGATGGGAGCTTAGTAGTAGTGTTTATCCTACTTAATAGTAACAATCGTACAACCTGTGGTTGCACAGGGCTCCCTTAGCCCAGCAGCAACAACTGAAGCTCTATACCAGTACCTGAACACCTATTTCCCCCCCTCCTTAAAAATGCAAGATAAATGAGATGGCTGGAAAGAGAAAGGATATTTTGGAATTGAGGGAAGGGAAGATTTAGTGAAGATGCATCCAAAAGAGGAAGACCAAAGTCTGCAAAATGTAAGGGGTTTAGCAACCAAGTTGAATGACAAAGCATCTTGGGGGAAATAAAGTTTGGAAACCCTTGAAAAAAAGAGGAATGTCAATTAAAGTTAGGGATAAATTAATTGAATGAGTGTGTGAGGAAGAGAGAGAGAGCAAGATTTACTTGAGTACCTGAAGCACAGCCCAGATCAATTACTTGCTGCTGTCAGCATCATCAGCGCAATGTAAGAAAGATTAAATGCATGCTATAAAATGCACCATTTAACAAAGTTCAAGCTATTAAGTAATTAGAATATAATATGTGAACATGCTGAATATGCTTATTTAAATGTAAACGGTTATTCACTGTTTATTTTTAGTACAAAGAAATTTTCCAGCTTGTTTAGTTGTCCTTGCTGTTTCATATACTGCTGATCTACTGAATGTCTCTAAGCCAGCATTTGGAGGTAGTTGCTCTTTTATCAATAGCATCCAGGGACTCTTCTTGAAAGGTGCAAAGTGCATGAGATGCAAAGGAAACAAATGCAAGGTGGGTAATAAATATTGTTTGCTCCAATGGGCTGAAGGAATAGCAACATTACATTTCCACTTATAGAGAAATCACTGATACAGCCATCTGTCAGGGATGTTAAGGGACAAAGCCAGAGTGTCTAGTCAACTAGTATTACTTAGTGGGAAAGATTAGCCACAGGAGTAAAAGGATTTATTTGTAACATGGGGAAGCAGTTCATTCAAATGAGAGAAAATGGCAGTTATTCTGGTTTTGTCCTGGCACTTAGCAGAGCAAGCTCTTCTGAGTCTGCTGCTGGCAAATGGGATGGCTTCAGGTAGATCATTTCATTTGTCTACGTGAAATCATGGCAATTCTCAGCTATAGATAACGAAGCAATAACTACTGTAAATTCCTAAATGAAGACCACACTTTTGCTCCCAATTACAGCTTCCAAAACAATCACAAAAAAAAAGAAGCACAGTGTGCCTGCAGGATCTTTCTAATCTTTATGCATGCTGATCCTTTAGCTGTTAGCATTAGGCAGAATTCTGCTCTTGCAATGGTTAGTCCTACTGATTTTGTTAGTTCAAACACTTTCAAATCAGAGTTTGCCAGGCAAAATAAAAAAAAAGCTGTAGAAATACCCAGTATCCAGTAATGCAAAAAATATGTATCTGTGTGCATATTTTTAGGGGAGTCATATAGCAACGTGCCATACTTAGTTCTAAGGCCTTTGTTTAAAGGTCTTTGATGTCATTATTCTTTTGTGACTTCAAGCTGTTCATGAAGATATAGATTCTGAAAAGTACATGAGAACCACTTTGTCATCAACTGTCTTCAATATGTGGCCTTTAAGGTCTCTTAACCTCACTTAATAAAAGAGGTGATCTGTACCTGGCTCGAGGTTAGTATCAGAAAAAACCAGTTGAATGTGGAAACACTATTTCAACAAGAAACGGGACATAATAACTAAAAGCTATGTCAAGACTTCACCTCAGTCTAAGCTGCATGGTGTAACAAATTAACATCTTGACAGAGAAAGAGTGAAAAGGTGATATGGAGTAAGCCTCAGATAGGAAAGATGTCCCTGAAGTTTCAATGCTCTTGAACATGTTCTGGGTGACCTTGGGAATATCAACGTCAATGTCTACATCTCTTCTAGATAATTAACCAATTACAGGGAATATCTCCGAGCACTGGACTTTGATCCTCTCTACTGTTAAATTTTGAACAAAGTGCTTGGCATGGTTTTGTCTGGACTAAATACAGGCTCTCAAACATTTCCCAGACACTGTGTGAAAGCTAGCAAATGCCAAGGACCACTCCTAGAATAAATTAAGTTGGAAGGCAATTCTGGAAATCACCTAGTCTAACCCCATGGCTCAAACAGGTCCAGTTAGAGCAAGGTGCTCAGGGTCTGGGTACAGTCAAGATCTGAGCATCTCCAAGGATGGGGTTTTGAAAGCCTCTCTGTGGTCCTCTTTGAGTGTTCTATTGATCTTAGAGTAGAACAGTTTTTCATAGATAATTACATTTCCTGTCAATTCCTAGCTTTACTCTTTTATGAACCTCCCTAAGGCAGTTTGGATGTGTTAGTCCACTACGGAGTCTAAAAGAGTATAACAATATGGATGAAGGCAGACTTTGCTACTTGGCCTCAGGGGCAGAGAACGGGGTAATAGAGATGTAACCTCCAAGTCTTGGCTCCCATCAGTAGTTTTGATACAATAGCACTTGGATGGAGGGCTCAGATCCCATAATTGCTGCTGAATGGGTGGGTACCACAAGTACCTGTGCATGTGTATGCAGAACGTTATACTGAAAAGTGACTAACTTACTTTGGGGGATGAAGAACTCAAAATCTATTGATCTGTCCTTGCATCTTTCAAAGTTACTTTTTTAAAAAATCAACACTGCCAGAAACAATAACTCCTGTTAAACACTTAATAAAGCGCAGACTGAGCCAAGCAACTGCAGTCAGACAAGTGACTAAACAATCTGTGGCCATTTAGAATATTTTTGAGCCCTTCAGGTAAGTTAGGTGTGTGTGTGGGAATACTTAAAACCATTCAGAAAGTTGAAGTGTTTTATTCGCAGATGAAGCCTGCCTTCTCCACCGTGTTCTGCAGTGCTGTCAGCAATACATAGGTCACAGACAAGGGAGTGCTGAAGGACATGCAGTGTGAGACCAATTCTTTTCTAAAGACAAAACCTACATACAAGTTTATACATTTACTCTGTGTAAGAGTAATTAAATCTTCAGGGAAGAAGTATTTTGAGCTGTGAATTGTTATTTTCTTATATTGTCACTAATATTCTGCACATATAACCTAGAATATTACTGATACAAAAGTTTGGGTCTCACAAACAGAAAGAGTTGATGCAGTGCAGTGGGTGAGGATGTTGGGGATACTGGTGATTGTTTCAGGCAGCATTAAAAGGACAGATATTTTTTTAGATTACAAATTTACACCGTGCCACACAGCTGAGCACACATCTCACTCCAGTGAGCACTGAACATAATAAGTAAATATGCCATTATGAGACACCTGCCACATACCTCAAGGAAGTCATGTAAAAGAAGCTTAGAAGTGAGATGCATATGAAGCAGTTTGAGGAAATGCATTTCACCCTGCAGCCTCTTTGAGCTATGGGACCCACCTTGTCCTTTACAGGTTATCAGACAATGGGTGCTAACCCATTATCCTTGGTCAGTTCTGATGGATCATCTATAGCCTAGGTTGGAGGTACCTGTGGTGCCTTGTAGGATTTCATGCTTGGTGTCTCAGGTGCTCTGGCCACTGCTGTCAGTCTAATAGCTTTTAAGCAGAAACACTCTAATTATATGAAATATATTGAAGACTGCTGAGGCATTTGCATTATATAAATCCTGTTTCATAGAGAGAAAACTTTGGGTAAAAAAAAAAAAAAAAAAAAGAGGTGGAGAAGAGCCAGATAAAAAATTATGTTTATTGTTCTTCACTAAATACTATTGCTTAATAAAAAATTACATTCTGGAATGATTCTGTAGGGCAAATTCTTTGGCAGTGGAGGGCGACAAGAGAGACTGATCGTATGTTCTGCAGCACTAAGAGACCTCTCTCCATTTTGATTAAAAATATGGACTTTGTTTCTGTTTTTGTAAGTGCATACACAAACTGTATACAAAAAACTACTACTTTCCCAGGGATCATTATTTCCTCCTAATATTTCTTAAGAAATGAGAGGAGATTGCTAGACTTTGAGCTGTAAACAAGCCCTGTAGCTCTGGCTCTACCAACAGTCTGCAGGTCTTCATCTTTGGTCTTACACAGGCAGTGTCCTTTCTTTTTTTTTTTTGCCATATACTCCCCCTCTGTAGGATTCAAAGATCAAGACACCATTAACTTGCTCCATTTGACTTTATTTACATCTGTGGGAGTTGGATGTGAGATGCAGCTTCCTGCTGGTCAGCACTGGATGGACAAAATGCAATCAGATCTAATTGGAAAATAAAAGTTAAGTGAGCTGTATGAGAGGTAGAAGGAATCTTATCACAGGCTCTGCAAAAGGAATTACAAAAAACATACTCTTTTCTTTTTTAAATATGACAAGAATGTCAGCAGATCATCAGAATTCTATCATGTCTGAAAGGAAAATCTAGTGTTTGATTTATAATTGCTTTCAGTCACATTAAAAACTCAAAAGATTTTTTTTTTTCCTGAGAAACTAAGATTTAAGATTTTAAAGGGAAAGTTCAGAAGGAGTTGTGCACCAAGCTCCTTTGAAAATTTCACTTTCTGACCTCTAAACAGTATCAGGTTGGTGAAATTTTTCATGAGTAGCACTGAAAAACCTCTGGTAAAGATCAGCATCCATTTGTGCTGCATACAGAAACAAAATAGCACCGGGACTTACACACCTGGGGCAGTGTTGATGATTGGGCAATGATTTGTCTCAATTGGCAGGTAAAATGATGCACTTCGGTATGATTTAAATGTAATTCTGCCTTGTTGATAAAGGCATCAAGGCTCTGCTGTGGGAGGTGTTATGCAGTTATGTAAGAAATTGGGGGTTGCATGCAGCCTTCATCCAAAGAACATTTGCTGAAACAGTTTAGCAAAAGAATGATGCAGTTGTTACTGCGCAGCTACTGTTCCATCATATTTTTTCAGTAAGTTATGCAAAAAAAGGGAGACAGAAGCTGGAAATGATGGATATCAGTCATCTTCAAAGCGGGGATGACCAGAAGGTGTCTGTAGTGGAAAAGCATGGATATAGGCAGAGAGTGGAAGAATGAAAAGGAAGGAAACTAGGTTTTGGAGGAGGAAAATAACTGTGGGATCCTGTACTTGACAGCAGAAAATGTGTGTGTCAGTCAATGCTGGTCTGAAGGACATCAAGGAGTGGATCTTGAGTGCTAATGAGGAAGCAAGCCTACAAAATGCTCTTCAAGGAGCAATTTGGCACTGTGAACTTAATCTCCTTCTCTTTTAAAATTCTTTCAATGTATTTCAGGGCTTTTTCTATGTGTTTGCTTTTATTTTTTGGATGTGTCAGCATTCAGAACTTAAATGTATCATACTGTAAAGTTATAGTATGATCCCAAAAGAAATACCAGGCAGTGACTGCTCCATGTGCTGTATATCAACAAGCTGGAAAACACAGTTCAAATAGCTTTTTAAAATGGCATCAGAGTCCCTTTAGACAATTTACAGACTTTCACTCAGAGTAATTGCACAGTCAGCTTCTGACATACTACAATCTTCATTTCAAATCAAACCATCTTCCTGTAATGCCTTTTTTTTTTTTTTTTTTCCCTGCAAACTCATCCACAGGTACTTCATTGTGTATTTTGTTCTGACTGTTGAATATCTAGCAAACCGGTGATTTAACATCTCAGAAGTCCTTTTTGGATTATATATTTTCAGACAGGAAAACCTGTGAAATAATCTAAAGTACATTTAGGAAGGACATAGTTCTTCCAGAATGGAAAGACCTTTAAGATGCTGGGATCTTGTGATACACAGAAATATAAATGTGGGCTGAACATGAGATAAGAAAATGAAGAAATTTTCTAAGTCTTCTAAAGAGGAGAATAGTTTTTAAGTTTTAAAAGGTTTTTAAGTGGTTTAAAATCAGTGAGACTTGTTCAACTTTGCAGTTTGTAGATACTTCTTCTCAGTGCCCTTGTACCTCCTTTTATTTGACCCA
>JANIJG010009147.1:0-24507 GCA_024611175.1 Megaceryle torquata | reverse complement strand
ATCAGTGAGACTTGTTCAACTTTGCAGTTTGTAGATACTTCTTCTCAGTGCCCTTGTACCTCCTTTTATTTGACCCAGTCTTATCCCAAATCCACAAATCATCTGTAACTGCTTTATATTTCTCCAGTGGTCCCAGTTTGCTACATCAATAGTGAAGTCTGGTATTGTAAAAACTGTTACCTGCTGGTAACTACTGCTGTCTGGTATTACTGACAGGCTCCCTAGACACTGTGGCCTTGCAAGAATCTACTCCCCAAAAGGTCCCCTTCAATTAGTTGTGAAGTCTGGCTACTTCTCACATATCTTTCCCTTGGATGGAAAACCCAGCCATCCCTTGCAGTGCTGTCACTTTTGTCAGCTCTGCACATTGCTCTTGTTTGATCCAGCAATTTCCTAAGTCAGGTACTGCAATTTCCCATGTTCTATTCAGACAACTTAACCTCAGCTCAGGGCTTAAGGAATGATCCAGTCATTTCCTCGCAGCCCTAACAAGGACCAGTAGCAGTGGAAAAGCTGTGAGAAGACTGTGCAGTACTAGTCTGGCATTTCCATTATGAATGGTTTTCTCCTTTCCTGGTAAATCTGTCATGCAGGGACAGAGGGTGTACCTGGTTGCTCCTCACAGTCAATGTCTGACCTTGTTCTTCGTTATCTCAAAAGTTTGAGGTGATTATTAATGTGTTTTTCTTAGTTAGTAATGTGTAAATCAAGTAATTTTGAGCATATGATTTCTCTCTCTTTTTAATTTCTTAATTTCTGGAAGCATCATTGAAACTCTTGTGAGTATATCTGATATCCAATGTGTAGTGAGGAGTGATTAATTGTGTGGTTTGAATAGTCAGGAACAGAAATCTCTTGTCAAAATATCCCACACAGATTTGTGAGGGAAGATTGCAAATGCTGTCTCTCACAGTGTAGGGTAGATTCTCCACTGCATGGAGAAGTCAAAAGACCAAACAAACAGTTGTGGTTCTCATCTGTCTGGGAGGATTTGTCATGGGTGCAGCAGAGCACTGGGAAGACTTCCAGGCAGCTGGAGGAAGGGGAGAAAATGAAAACTGGTCCTACATCTTCTAGCAAAATGGATAATTCATGTCTTTTAAATGCAGTAGACCAAGACAAAATGTAAGAACTACAGGTCACAGTAGCATCTAGCTGTCTTTGGCTGTAGGAATCCTCATCTCTGCTAGACCATGGGGCCTCTGCCTGGAAGGGCACAATGGTCTCTAGCCAGGTTTGTGTCTCTGCCAGACAGTCTGGCATTCAAATGCATGTGATTTATAGGCAGACACCAGGGCTCTTCAAATCCTGTTCACTACCACAAACAACTGTACACTGCCAGCTTTGCAGTATGTTTAATGCCCACCCTTGAAATGGAACTAAATTTAATTAGTAGAAAAAATAAACTAATTTAAATGAAAACATGAATGTCATGATTGAAACAATATCTCTGCTTCTTTTTTTTCTCCTTCTTACAGCTCATGGAAGGTGTTTGAAATGTAGTTTTAGAGAGACACCTGCAGTACTCTGACTTCCTGGGGTATACTTTTTATACTGATTCCACTCTCTAAATTTTTCTCCTTCTGCTCCCATCATAGATTCTGTAATTTTTCATTTCATAGAGAAAAACTCCTCAGCTTATTTTTATCAAGAGTTACTGCTCATTAAGAAAAGATGTGAACACTGGACTGTCAGAATATAGAATTTCAGCCACATGCTGGTAGGAAAGAGAAAAATGTATCTGTGAAGGCAAAAGAAGATAAGAATCAGCTCTTAAAATTTGCCAGTGATTCCAAGAGCTTTTGTTTTCTTCTTCTATCATGGAAACAGTAGGGAAAGAAACAAACCATTTACAAGCATAGCAGAACAGAGTCCTAGATAGACATGGATAGTGACTAAAGCGACCATTTAAAATTTTTAAATCCCAAACCAAAATATTTTCTTCTGCCTAGTACAATAGAAAAAATTAAATGTAAGTGAGGATATTGCCAAAAGGTTTATGGCATTCTAACAAATGTTATTTCTGGATCACTATGAAACAAGGGAAAAAAGAATTCTTCAAAATAGCATCTCAGTAACCAAGTGTTTGGTTTTAAAAAAAATATTTTTATGGCAATAAACTGCTTAATGCTGTATCAGTTCTGCTGATGATCAAATAGATAGATAAATTATTAAGCAATAGTTATGGACAATCTGTCAGAGGTAATTTCTTTAACAGTAATAAAAATGACTGTATAAGGTGCACATACTGGCACCTTTGTGTTTCTATAACAATGTATTCTCTTTCCTTCCAGGAATTAGGTCATACCCTTGAATACTACAGTATTAACACCTGATTATGGTTTAACTGCATCCATATTTAGTAAGACACCAATGAAGCCTATACTGGCATTAGGAAAAATAAACCATAATAAGTAGAAGATGTACAGTAGCTAACTCAGTCACCCCTAAAAGATAAAAAAGGCAACAATGAACCACACTTTTAAATTCAGGTTTTTTTTCTAGCAGCCCAGAAGAATATAGGAAGAGGAAGATCCTATAAATCTGCTCTAAAAGTATTTATGTATCCATGCATGCTAATTGTTCCCAGTCCCTGCATCCAGGAGTCAAGTCTAGAACCATACTGGGATACTGTGAGAGTCCTCTATTCACATTGAGCTAATTTCCCCAATTTCTTTCCACAAACAGAAGCCCTGGGGTTATAAACCAGAAAGCACACTTTGTCCCAGACCCCATCAGGACAAAGGAGGGTGTTCAGTGTTGTGGGGACTGAGGGTACTTGCCCTGTGACCTACCCATTGTCAGCTGCAGCCATGATAGAAGCAGAGAGGTGGAAGGGAAGGCAGCATCTTCTGCAGGATCAGTTAGTGTTACGGAGGAGAAGGTGACCGTTTAGCATAGTTTCCTCTTCAAATAGGCTCAAAAGATTTGTCTGTTTTTTCCTGGTTTGTTTTAGGAACTTCTTTTATTAAGCTCTATGAGTTAGTTTCTACACATCCCTGCTTCTCTCTTCAGAGTGGATCTTGTTTAGCACACAGACAAATTGCTGCTGCAGCACCTGTGGGACTTGCTTTTCATTTGCTTCTGTAGGTTTTAAAATAATTTTAATCTGAATATTATTTATTTATTTTGTACACTATGTGGTCAAAGAGCAAGAGATGTTGAGAAAAAGAGGATGATAGATATCCTTTCAAACAAGCCTTAAGGAAATATTGAAAGAAAATGGGAAGAAAGACTTGTTAGGTTGTGGTTGCTTTAATCACCAGTGGCTCTCAGTTGAGCTTTATGTTTGTATAGACTTCAAAACCATGGATGCCTCTATTGCGGACCCTTCCCACAAAGTGATGAGGGAATTTTGTGTTTCACTGCAGAAAATGAAGCTATCTTACACTGTTAGAGGGTGAGTCTGAAAGAACATCTAGAAGAGGTGAACCTACAATAAGAATAAAAGAATGTTATGTTTTCTCTTTATGGTTTGTGTTTGAGTCTCTCTTAGATTTGTGTTGTGCTTGCAATGCATTTCTGCATCTGCCAGGAAGACAAAAACTAACCCTTGCACATTAGTGTCAGTGAAACAGTTCAATGTCAAACCTCAGGTTTTCAGTAGCATGTCTATCCACTCACTGCTCCTGTTGTAATAACAACACCAGCTGTACTTGTCTGTCCAGATAAAAGAATTTGCATGCAAAACTTGCTGACTATTTAGTCACTAATGCTGCTTGTCGTGGGGGTACATCATGTTGCTCATTCTGTCATGGAAAATACATGGTAACAATATGGCCATACAAGAAGTGGAGAAACTGGTGCAGTCCTGGTTTGTATTCATAACATTCTCAGCTTATGCTAATATTAAGTGGGTATGAGAGGTCTTCTCTCAGTTTGTAGGGATTACTGAATTTTGTTCCCTTCTCAGTGACTGGCATGGCCCTTAAGGGCTTGAGGTTCCAGTATGCTTGGGCTTACAGCTAACAACATGGGCACTCTTACTTGTATTTGTCATTCATCTGTTATCTTGAAGTACATAAGCTGTTAAAGGTCCAGATTTCTGGATAATAATGATTATCTTCACTATCATTGATAAATGTCTCATTGACAGTGAGGAACTCTAGAAGAATCTAACAAAATAGAGTGAATGGTAAAGAATGTAACAAAGGAGGATAAATGTGCAATATTTCATCTGGGGAAATTAATGTAAACGATGCCTCCTTGATACTTAGAGAAGAGACAACTTGGCATCACTGTGGGCAGGACTCTGAAATCACTGGCTTAATGTGCAGTGACAGCCAACAAACTAACAGGAAGAGAGGTGTCATCAGGAAGAGTTCTGAGGAATAGACAAAGCATTTTTTGCTTTTGTCTATTTTTGCTGCTATATAAAACTCTTATGCACCCACACTATGAGGACTTTGGGTCTCCAAATCTCAAGAAGAATATTGTGAGGTTTTGAAAAAAGAGAGAAGAGCAATGAAGAATCAAAATTGATAAAAACATGAAGGCAGTGGAAAAATTAGATGCAGAGCTCTTATTCATAAAAAACCCATAATACATAAACAAGAGTATTTGAAATTTGTAGCACATCAATTTAGAACAAATTTTTAATGGTAGTGTTGTTTTTTGCACACAGTGAGTCGTGAAATCCAGAAATTTGTTTCCATTTGCATGAGGGTGTCTGTGGTCTGCTCCTGGTAGGAAGAAAAAAACCCAAAACCAAACAGAGACAAAGAATTACAAAAGCAGTAAAAACAAGGCTTTCAGCCACTTATAGCCACCTAGCTAGGAGCTGTGGCACATGGCCACATCTTGCCTTTCAAGATATGTTATGCAGCCAGAAAGCAGTTGTTTTGCATAATTAAGCTAATCTGTATTAGTAAATCAAATGGTGCTTGGTGATTTCATAAGCACCAAAATGGAACCCTCTATGTCAAACTGTTAGCATGGTTCCTGGCACATCTTTAACACAGTTGAATTAGCAGCTTCCAAAAGATTTTTGGTTTTAGTTTGGGAGTTAGCAGAGACCAGGGACCATTTTACATGAGCATTTTGGATACAGACATCCCAGGTGGTAGGAGAGTCTAACAGTGTGGATATGACCAGCTAGCTCCACTTGACCTCAAGGTGACTCAAAGAACAAACACACTGTATAGTTTACTGGTATAGGTATATCCAGATTATTGAAGATCCACGGCTCAAATATTGCTGCTGACAATGGTTTTATGGACTTAAGAAGTCTCCAGAGGATTTGTAACCAACTATACCTAATGCAATACAGCTGCCATGCAAAGTCTGTGTGGCAAGTCAGAGTACAGAGTCTGATGAATGAGCTCTTCATTTCAGGTAATGGCATTTATTTTTGAACTCTGCCCTTGGTATTAATTCTGAAGGACTTGGGAACAAATAATCTTTCTGTCCTCCCATGTTTGACAATTGTGTAACCTCAGCCATGCATATTACTTTCATGCTTAATTTTTGCGTCGACATGTTGCCAAGCCAACTGTCCCATTTTTCTTGTGCATTTCTACAAGAGGGTAGTTTTGCACAGCTCTGGTTCAGTGAGCTTGTAGAGTAATCTGTTATCAGGCTCATGGATTTCCATTGCACCTGTGCTTCTGGGTAGTGCCCAAAAATTTCTGTGTGTAGCCCTATACACCCTCCAATTCTTTCTGTAGCCATGAACAAACATCTGCTTTCAAGTCTGTGTGACTTATGAAGCGTGACTACACCACTTGTGTGGGATGACAATTTTAGCGAGGAAACCACTTTGATGGGTCAGAGGGGGGAGGCAAAATTTGAATAAAGTCATAAAAGACTATCTGGGACAAAAGTGCTGTAAGAAATTCTGGAAGTGTTTCAATCAAGGAAATAAAAAGATTTTGAGTCTAGAATTTGTGTCCTGAGGGTAGTTTGCAAAATGCATGCACATGCAATAATCAAGGAACCATTCAATGGGAAATCTGGCATACAGGAGGTAGGTGCTGTCATCTGTTGTTTATCTCCCCAGTAATGACTTACATGAATCAGTTAATGGAGATTATATTGTGCTGGGTGGAACCTATCACAGATTTCAGATGTCATGCTAAATCTCAGCCTACCAGAGGGACTAGACAACTAGTACATCAGAAGATGATCAGTAGTTAATCAGAGCAGAGTTTCACCCTTAGCTACCTTTGAAAAATTGTGTGCATTACTTTTCACTTTTGAGTAACACAAAAAATGTCAAATATTTTAGTCTTAGAGTTGTTCCACACTTAGAACTGCTACACCAAATCAGGCTTGTGGATTACTTGGACTGGTTTCCAGTCACTGCCAGTGGGCAGCATCAAAAGCTACAGAGTGATCCTGAACAATATTTCTCCTTCCAGTAGCCATATGTGGAATAATCTCCACTGACATACAACGAACATTAATAAGCTTAAGATCTGAAGAAAGGTAATTCCTTTCCAAGATGTTCAGCATCACCATTCAGGAATGATTTAAGATATTCTTACTGTGAAATTACCACGTCTTTGATCTGTGCTAAATTCTTGCACTCGAGAAATATTTTTGCCTTCAGACAACACCATGAAATTTACTCCTGGAAAGCAGCTTTTTAGAAAACATCCTGGGGGTCCTGGTAGACGCTAAGCTGAACATGAGCCAGAGTATACCCTTCTGTCACAGAAGGCTAATGGTATCCTGGGCTGCATTACACAAAGCATTGCCAGTATGTTGAGGGAGGTGGTCTTTCCTCTCTGCTTAGCACCGGTGAGGCCACTTCTGGAGTGCTGGGCTCCTCAGTACAAGGGATCTCATCAATACACAGAAATACCTGAAGGAAGAGTGCATAGAAGATGGAGCCAGGCTCTTTTCAGTGGCACCACGTGACAAGACCAGAGGCAATAAGCACACACTGAAACACCGGAGATGCCATGTGAACATTAGGTAACATTTTTTTACTGTGAGAGTGACCAAACACTGGAATAAGTTGCCCAGAGGGGTCATGGAGTTTCCATCCTTAGACATATTCAGAACCCATCTGGACATGGTGCTGCGAAATGCCTCCAGGTATCCCTCCTTAGGTAGGGGAGGTGGACATGATGACCTTCAGAGGTCCCTTCTGACCTCAACCAGTCTGTGATTCCATGATCTTACAGGTAATGATGTAATCAGTTCTAACAGTGTAGGCAGGAATGCACAAGGATTTGAGCTGAAGCCTGTTACAGGCATACCCAAACGCACCATCTCCTAGCTACAGTGTGAACAGATAGGACTAGAACAGGGGATCCACAGCCCTCCCTCTCACCGGATTTAACACCAACATCCTTGCACTATTGCTTTGCCTTTGTCACTTCCCTATTAACAGTAGTTACTAGGGCTGCAAAACATTTTATTCTGATCATTAAGAACCGTACAATTCCCAAAGCTGTGTTAGTTTATTTGTTTTCTGTAATAAACACAATGCTGAGTTTTCCCAGTCATGCTGGCCACTATATCAGTAACATTAAAATATGCTTTAAAATAATATAGAAACTATTTCTGAAATCTTTCCATGTCTTGTGTATGCTACTCCTAAGGGAAAGTGTTGTCATGCACATTTACATCCATATTTTATGTCAGTCCAAATGTACCCTCCTGGTTTAAAGTCATTATTCTTTCTAGTAAGAGAAATCACATCATTGCTTTAAGTGTGGCAATATATATTTCTCTGAGTTTATGCTGGTGACACTGCTGACAAGCCCTGAGTAAGCTTGAAAGGTACCTAAACTGATGAAATCAATTCCATATATAAGTAGTTAGGTCTTTTACATGATTAACCCACACAATTTCACAACAAGCTTTCAGGTGAAGCCCTTCTACTGATCTAATTCAATAGATCTCAGGATCAGCAGGGCTGATCTAGGTCCTAGTTATCCCTCTGGATAAGTTAAATTATGTTAGTTGCTGAAGATTGATCCTCCTGCAACAGAACTATCTGCACTGAAATATTCTCTGCTGAAGAAAAGCAGTTTTGATCCACACAGGCTGAAATTTTGGGTTAGGGCAGAGGCATGTAACTGCAAGCAGTTGTATTGCTGCATCTTAGCTACTGCTCTCCAGATGCCCCACAGTAAATGATAGGGTGCATTCTGCTCCTCCATTCCAATAGAGCATAAAATGTATTGATGTTTAGCTACCATAACAACAAAAAGGTTTTGCTCATAACTGCAGCAGATGTGCTTAAGAAGTGCACTCTGGTTGCTGTGAACCACTTACTGTAACCTTCTGTCACAGAGGCACCCACAAAGCAAACAGCAGCTGCTATCCAAAATGGGGTTTATTGCAACCAAAGTTGCCCAGCACTCCTTCTGACCAAATATAAGTTCAGATGTCTGATGGGAATTAACTACTACACAACTAATTCCTAAACCTTAAAGAAAGATGAACCAAAATGGGCACACACTCACTCACCCAGGAGTGCCCAAGATACCACTCACCCAAAGTTGGGGCAAAGTTCACTCAATCAATCAATGGAATTGTCCTTGAGCAGTGTGTCTAAAGGGGAGGTCTGACTGACAGACCTGCTGCTCTGTGAAGAACTAACTCCTCTGGCTCTTAGGCAGGACCCCATTTATACCCTAGCTGAGGGTGCACTGTGGTCATTCTGGTTGGTGAGGGCACAAGCCCAGACAAAACACAGACAGGTGCAGACCCTGAGCCTGTTTACTGAGGAGTCCAGATCCTAAAGTGCCAGTTAAGCATGAGGAGTTGCAGCTTAATGGAAGAGGCACCAAACTGCTCCTGCACACACTCTTTGCTTTGTCTGTTTTGTCTGTTGGGGACATTCCTATGTCAGCTTCCACCCAGTTAAAAATCTGAATTAAAACCAATCGTGTCTGTATCCCATCTTTGGCTGTTTTCTCAAAACAATGTTTTACCAAGTGCTGGGTTTTTTTTATATTAACTGAAACACAATTTACAGTTAATTATTCCTGTTTAAGAATCACAGAATCACTATGGTTGGAAAAGACCTTTAAGATCACCAAGTCCAACCATTATTGAACTCTATACCATATCCTTAGGTATCTCATCTAGAAGGCTTTTAAATACATCCAGGGATGTTGATTCAACCACTTCCCTGGGCAGCCTATTGCAGTCTTTGATAACCCTATCTGTTGGATAACCCTGTTCTGTGAAGGCAAAAGTATAAAGCCAAAAAAAACATTACATCTATCCTGTCTGACCTGCTACTATTTAACTGGGCATATTTATAAAGTATTTGCTAGCTTTTTTTTAGATGGTCTTGAAAAAAACCTTAGGCTACCATAGAAACAAATGGTTCTAAGGTCCTCTTACTAATAGAAATACCTTCCCCATTTAAGTATGTACAGCAATGAGAGCATTTTTTCTTAACTTCTTGGTCCACTGACGTGAAGTTTCTTTAGTCCTTCAAGGTAGGTCATTGTGGAACTTAGAACTATGAGACACTGAGGAGACTGAAGATATGTATAGGCTCAAAAAATTAATCAGAGGAATTAATGGTAGAAAAAATGCCCATAAAAGAGCTATTAAATGTGTTTATCAACAATATTTACCTCAGAAAGTCCCTAAGCTGCAGCTTGTAGAAACTTCAGGTCTGTAATACTTGGTTTATTCTATACTTGCTTTCTTGTCCCCTTTTCTGAGGCTCATGCTACAAGCCTTGAATAGAGACTAAGTGAAGGAGGAGTTTGGTTTGACATGGTACAGCCATGCTTAGGAGTCTTTGCTTATGGTTTGAACACATCTCTAATCTTGCTTGCTCTGTGTGTGTGCTATTGCCATGATTCCTTACACTGAGGTTAATTTTAAAGTACTCCACACAGAAGCTGTACTTCAAAGGGAGAAGTTGAGTGAGGGTGTCTCCATAAGGCAATTACATAAGAAATGACAGCAGAGAAGAAACTGAAGAGTAATTATGACTATTTGAAGGTTGTGTATACCACACGGCATGATGCTATTGTGATGGGCAAATAGAAATGAGAGGGTCATGGGGTAGGGGATGATATAAGCAACAGTGTTCTTCTCTTTTTAAAGACAAAATGTGTTATATCTGAAGATCAAATGCAGGATACTGTTATTATGTATTAAGGATAAATTTGTTTCAAAGAAACGCCAGATGCTTACTAAATAGAAGTGGAGGGAATGTAGAAAAGGTGAAAAGAACATTACTAACAACAATAATAAAGGAACATAAGTAGGATGTAAAAATGCAAATAAAACCCAATTTTTGCACAGCATACAATATTTTACAAATACAGAATCAATCTACCTGAGTCAACTGGTAACAAAAGATGCTTTGCACTAACAGCCTTAAGGGTTAAATTAATGAGGTTACTATTAGAAACAATACTAGAGAAATGTTAACCTTGCAATAAATGTGTAAGCTAAGAAGATTTTTCTTTCTCCAAGTTGTATTCTCTCTGAAATGTAAACACCCTCCAAGTTTAATGAGTATGTTAAAAACAAAGGACATTATTTTTCTGCTTGCATATTGAAAATATAAAGTGCCATCACTAGCACAGCCACATAATTCACTTTTCTACTACCTTTCACAGAAAACATGACAAAGTAGAAATATTGAGGGCAAAGCATCATCTGCATTTGAAGTAAGGTATATTCTTCCCTTTTGAAAGCTGAAGCTGAGAAGATCTTTAGCCAAATTTGTGGCTCTTTCATGACAATGCCTGAATTGTACCTTGTGTTTGCCCATTTATTTCCTCTTTGATTGCCTTGCTAGTAGTTGTTAATGCACCGTTTGATTTTTTTTTTTTTACCTTGGCTAGTACCCAAAAATGCATAACCTGAAAAGCTATTCCTAACTGAAAGCTAAAGTAAACTTCCAGGCATTTTTGACTAGCACAGCATTAATATTGTAGTATCTTACAATAAATATATATTTAGGTTTCACTTCAGCTGTATTGATGTGATGCTTTCTCCTTCTCTGGATGTCACCAAAGAGATATAGGAGGTCACAGACAATCTATTCCAACAGTAAATGTATTTAAGCACTTGCTAACTTCAGTTCTGCTTTGAAGTCAGCTGCAGTGGTAACGAAAAGACTGATTACCATCTGCTTGTATGGATTGCTTGATGATGATCCAAAAGCACAGGAGTAGCTACCCCCCTGTGTTTCTCTCCTATCCTTAGGTAGTCAATTGACTGCTATGAGTTTCTAATTCCTTACCTTTGCCAAGCTCCTACATTTTTTTTTTTTTCAGTCTCTGAAGTCTTTTGAAGTCCTTGAATTCTCTGACAACAAGTGTTATAAAGATGCAAAGCATTACTAGCATATGGTAGCATACTCTTGATTCCCGAGAAATTAAAAAGTCTGCATAGAGAAGAAAGAAGAGTTGAGAGGAGCGGAGTTATAGGAGGGATAAAAGCAATGTCTTCAGAATTAGTTCTGCTGACCTGTATAGAATAGACTTTTTCAGTTGGAATGGACCAACAAAGTTCATCTAGTCCAACTTCCTGACCACTTCAGGGGTGACCAAAAGTTAAAGCATTTTATTAAAAGTATTGTCCAAATGCCTTTTAAACACTGACAGGACCGGGGCATCGACCACCTCTCTAGGAAGCCTGTTCCAGTGTTTGACCACCTCGGTAAAGAAATGCTTCTAAACCTCCCTTGCTGCAGCTTTGAGTCATTCAAACACATTCTGTCTCAGGATCCCAGGAAGAAGAGATCAGGACCTCCCACTCTACTTCCCCTCTTCAGGAAAATGTAGAGACCAATGAGGTTATCCCTCAGCCTCCTTTTCTCCAAGCTAGACAAATCCAGAGTCCTCAGGTGCTCCTCGTAGGATGTTCTCTCCATCCCTTTCACCAGCTCTGTTGCCTTCTGGACACATTTAAGGACCTTCACATCATTCTTAAATGGTGGGGCACATCACTGCACACAGTACTCAAGGTGAGGCAGCCCCAGTGCTGAATACAGTGGGATAATCACCTCTCCCGATCAGATGGTTATACTGTGCTTGATACACCCCAGGATGTGGTTTGTCCTCTTGGTTTCCAGGGCATACTGTTGATTCCTATTGAGCTGCTGTCAACCAACCCCCCACATCCCTTTCTGTAGGGCTGCTCTTCAGTCTCTCCTCTCCCAGTTTATACTTCTGCGTGGCATTACTCTGTCCTGGGTGCAGGAACTGTTATTTTGACTTGTTAATTTTCATCCCATTAATGATTGCCCAACACTCCAATCTATCTAGATCACAATGAAAGACCTCCTGTCCCTCAAGTGTGCATTCAACTCTTTCATCCAAATCATTGATAAACATACTGAACAGGACTGTCTCTAGAACTGAACGCTGAGGAACACCACTATCTGTCAGTCATTCACTACAACCATTTGAGATCTGCCATTTAGCCAGTTCTTCATCCAGCACACAATGAACACCCTCATCCCACAGCTGGGCAACTTGTTCAGATGGTTGTTGTGAGAGACAGTGTCAAAAGCCTTATTAAAATCCAGAAAAATCTACATCCACTGCCTTCCCTTCATCCACTAGGCAGGTGACCTTATCATAGAAGGATATCAGATTAGTTAAACAGGACTTTCCCTTTGTGAATCCCTGATGACTGTGCCTGTCGATTGCATTATTCTTTAAATACCTTTCAATAGTAGCCACTATATTCTTCTCCATATTTTTTCATACTAAAAGGTCTGTAGTTTCCTGGGTCTTCCCTCACACTCCTCTTATAAATTGGAATAATGTTGGCTAGCTGCCAGTTGACAGGGACTTCCCCAGACCCCCAAGATCTTTGTTAGATGACTATGAAGGGTCCTGACATAACATTCATACCCATGTACAATTCTTGATTGCATCTACTCTTGAGGCTTTACACCTCAGCTTTCAAGTATAGTGCTTTAGGAAAAGGGGGACTCACTGTACCGTGTGATGAGTGTCCTGACTTAACTCAGCATGTGTGCTCTTCCCTACTGCTTGGCAGCTTGTGCTCCCCACTGGCAAGCTGTTGTGGTCCCTATTGGTTGCTGAATACCACAGCTGCTCAGCATCTTGCTTCAAGGTAGACTGCAATGTCCTCTGGAGGAGAAGCAGCCTGGAAACAGAGGAGACAAAAATGGCTACTAAAATGCTAAGCCTGTTGCCAGCAGTCTTTTCTTCACTCTATTTTTTTTCCTCTCTCTCTACCTGCTTGAGGAGATGTCTGTGCATTGTGTTCTCAGCTGTTCATATCTGCTGATGTAGCTCTTCATTGTGCATTTCATTGTAAAGAATATTACTAATACTTGCCACTCTTCATCTTGTATTTCAAGTATGGGGAGCACCAAATGTGTAGTGTGGTGCTTGGGTGTAGATATTAATTTCTTGTGATGTCTATTCTTATATGTGCTTTGGACAGCAGATTGCGCAAATTTGCCTTAGCATGCAAGATAATTAAAAGATCCTGATTCTTGTATTGTCCCTGAGAATTCTTGCCTGTGCAGAAGAGCTTTACCCATATATTAGATGTTATCATTGCCCCTGAAAAGTGGAGTTGTCTGCTGTGGGCTTCAGTTCTGAGCAGGATAATTCTGTTGCATGCTTTGTTCAGGACAACTGAACAATTAATTGGATGACAAAAGAAAGAGGAAGAACTTCAGCAAAGGTAGCTCTCCACAGCAGCAGAAAGTTTATGTGTTTGTAGTTCCTTCCAGGAAATTCACAAAAGACAGGACACTGCCCTGGCATTTGCAGAACACCCTGGCTGTGCTCACTTGAGGAAACAGAGCTTCCCTTTGCTGATCTGCAGATACAACAATGTCAATTTGCCTGCTCAGTGAGCTATCAAGGACTCCTTTGTTTGGAAGGCAGTTCTGCAGAACAAGTTATATCTTTCCTGTGGCTTAACGAAGCAATGCTAAGGTATTTAAATGGATCCACTGGGAAGGAAACCATGTGAAAGCTGTTTGTCATTAAAACAAAATTCCTAGCTTTTGCATTAAACAATCAATCAAACAAACAGAAGATGAGAACAAACTGAGATAGCTTGTCAACAAACTGGGTAGCTCATACCTCCTCTCCTTCCTTCTGCTTACCTGTTAATTCACTGCAGAACCAATGCAGAGGTTATGTAGCAAGTACTGCAATGAGGAATTGATTCCTGAATTTGTAGTGCTATTATAATATTAGTCACTAACAAGAACCAAAAAACTTTTCTAAACGGATGGAGAATTACAGTTTTTAGCCTCTTTCATGCATTTTCATTAAATCAGATTTATTTTTTATTGCACAGGGTTGATATTGTAAAGGTTTTACTTTTATGAAGAAGAGAGACATGAATAGTGTTAATTTCTTCCTCAGAAGGGGATAAGGGTAACAGAAATGTAGGATCCAGAGTTGAACTGTCAGATGGAATGGTCTACAAAAATGGAGGAAAGCAATAATAAGCAGTGGCATCTGGTGGGCCCAAACCTCTGTTTGATTCCCAGTCTGTGGCCATTGCTGCCTAAGACTGTTGCTGATCACAGCAGGCTGCTGAATCCAGCTTGCTAAGAATCACTGCTATCCCCTGACCAAAATCACATCCTTCATGTGACAACAATGCTGCTCAGAGAAGGTGGGAGCTGCACAGTGCTAGGAATGAGTGCTGTGAAAAAAAAGATTGAACAGAAGTGTCCTATGGAATATAATTGATTTAGGTCAACACAGTTCCTCTGACTACAGTGGTATCCTCAGTAGAAGACAGTAGATATCCAGACCATGGAATCTAGAGATATTCAACAAATCCACCTTTACTGAGAAGTGAAATGCACCATTCAGACATCACTGTGGGATGGTAAAAGAAACATTCTATCTCTAAGGTGTATAGTAAGTTATTGTGGGCTCCTATATCAACATGATGTTTGTTTATCTGCTACCTGCTGATATCTGTAACCATAGCTCTCACCCTGCTTCTTAGGCAAAGATCTGTTGCTCTCTGTGCTTACTTGTTTGCAAAGCCTTGGGAAACAAAAAAAATCTTCTCAGTGTGCTAATGGCTCACTAACTCTCAGATCACTGCAATTCTACAGAATCACAGAATTTCCTAGATTGGAAATGACCTTTAAGATCATTTAGTCCAATTATTAGCCAAAGAATGCCTTGACCCAGAAATAAAGGAAAATAAATTTATAGACAAAGTGTAATTACAACTGGCAAAGCTGCTCTTTGTTATTCAGGAGCATACTTGACTATGCTTGCTGTTGTTTTCTTACAGCCTTTATTTGTCTGAAAGAACGGATCTGAAAAGGGAAGAGGTACAGTATTTTATTTAGAAAAAGTTAAAAAAAATTGGCCTCCTTGTAGACACACAGAAACAAAAAGAACTGAAATTGCTGCTGAACTCTGTAGAACTGAACTCTGTCTGGACAGCTGAACTGGGGTAAGATAATGTAACCCCTTGGGTTCAGCATTATTTTACTGATGGATACTCACAACATGGAGTCCCAGGTACACCCAAGCTCCTTGTTAATGCTATTCATACTGGCCAGACATAGTGGGAGCCCGTCCTCCAGGGTGTGACAGGTAGACAGTGACAGGGGTAGATGGCTGTAAGGTGGGAGAGTGCTTTAATCTTTCATCCATGAAGCTACCCCATTGACACCCCACAGACAGCTGACCTGAGCAATATGTTAAGCCTAGTGACTACCCATGAGGTTGGGTGCAGACAGAATGGTAAATCCTGCCAATAATACAGGTTATTTGAATCTGAGGAACAGACCTGGAGTGTGAGAAAAGCAGGGGACTGCAATGAAGAATGCTAAATCCAGATCCTTCCCAAATTATGCAATATTTGCCTTGATAATATGGAGATCCATGTTTTCCTTTGCACCACAGCTACCACCCTTTCTCTTTTTCCTTGCTTCTCCCTTTGTGGCTACTTTTCTTCATTCTAGATCAAAATGACAGTGAAACTCTTTTCCACTGGTTTGCCTATTTGTCTCTTCCACCTCCAGCTTCTCTGGTGCATTTCTGCATCTATCATTCTCAGATTTAAATTCTCTCTGCTGTGAAGGGTGCTGCACAGCTTAAGGCCTGACTTCATCTTAGCTAATTTGGTTTTCTGGCTTTTGGTTCATCAGATTTTTTTACTAATGATTATGTAGTTTTTTTTCTCCTCCTCTCTCTCTTCTGTCTGCCTCCCTCCTATAATCTTCATCTTCCAGGGATGAAGGTTATTTTAGTCTGAATGCCAGCTGAAATTCATTCCTTTCGCCTACCACTCCAATCCTCATCCTCATGCATCTGCTATCTTATGTGCTGTTTCAATCTCTTGTTCAAACTCTGTTGGTTTCTAAAACTGGGAACGCTTTTCATTTGCAAATGGCTTCAGTTCTCTCTGTTTTATTTGAATCATCAGCTTGCCTTCTATAATTTACCCTAATGATCTGATAGAGATGTGGCTACAGAACACTTCCACTGACTCACCAGATGAAACGTCTGAATTTTAAATCTTTGAGGAAAATGCAGTGGTTGTGTCCTAATTTTGCAAAGTGCCATGTATAGTGCAGGGTACAGGTTAGAGAAAAATATTCTTGGAAAATGAGTGAGGAGCAATTTGAGTGGAGATATCACAGTGGATGCTTAAGACCACATGGGAAATCAGTAGCCACTTAGCTTGACTTCAGCAGGCTAGAATGAGTAGCAAGGGGCTGTAAAAATAAGTATTTTTAGGAAATAAACCTGCTGAGCAATAAGCACTATGAGTTTCAGACATTAATCATGTCTGACAAAGAAATGCGGCCTATCGATATTACAGGGTGGGTAGGTGAAACACATGGTGGATACAATGCATCTTTTTTTGAGTAAAGTATTTGATACATTCCAATCCAAACGTCAGGATACTACAGAAAGATGATGGTGTGATTGACATTGTCTGACAGATCACATTTGCCAGCAGACCAACTTGATAATGGAAGTAAGAGTGGAGGTGCTGCATATTTGAGCACTACCTTACAGTAAATTTACAAGAGGAAGAGATTTTGGATCACAACCAGAAGTGATTTTAGAGAAGGTCCTAAAATAAATATGGGATTAGGATTTTTGAGGTTACTCCTTCTTGGAATTCCACATTGATTAACATAACAAATGGTACCATGATAGGTAGTGGTGTAAATGTCAGTCAGAAAGAAAATGAAAATAGCTATTAGGTGCCCTGGTGAGAGTAGAAGGGAGGATCTCTTAAATGTTACAATATTTTAAAATATAAAGAAGCCATGTGATATACACAAATGTTCTGGAAAGATGACTGTTGAGCTTATTTCCAAGGAAACCTTAGAATATATTGAATTGCAGAAGCTATTTGAAACAGTGACCTGTTAGTAAAATTAAATGCTCTGTAATCTAGAGAAGATTGCTGCAAAGCAGGAAGTAACCTACTTAAAGCTTTGTTTCTGAAACTCAGAGGTCCTTTAGCTGATTAATATTGCAGAAATAACTAATGTTCATCCTGCAACATTTAATGCTCTTATATATATGGGATTGCTTTTAGAACTTCTTAATTTGTAAAGTAAAATTTTTCTGGAAAAAAAAAATCAGCATGAAAATAGTACAAACCAAGTTGTTTAGAAGTAATTTAAGTTAATTAAATTAAACAATTGGGAATTTTTTTCAAGGCTAATTTGGGTGGGATTCCTCTTACTCTGACACATCTGAATTTGGTCACTGAAATCTGAATTTGATCCTCAGGTGTCATTAAAGTCCATGATGAGGAATAGATATAGTTTGTGACATCTGCTGTGAATTACTCCATTCACCCCGGTTACATGTCTGAAATGTATCACCCACTGGAGCTGCCTAACTCACCTCGTTTTCTTCACTGACAATAGAACTAGCCCAAGATGCTAAATTTAGATATGAAAAACTGTTTTATATCTACAGGTTAAATCTGCTAGGACTGTGGTTCTCAGAGCTTTCAGAAATAGAAAATTCTTTTCTTTTACAGCAATTTAAGCCTCACTTTCTCCCTATAGGTGCCACTATTGTTGTGCTGATAATAGTGATAAGCTGTGATGACAGTAAGTACAACTTATTTCTCCCCATGTAATATTTTGCATCTCAAATGGTTTGCCCCTTAACAACTTTTTCTTCACAGATCTTGTGTCTGATATGCACACCTCTGTGCAGATTCTCCCCCAAACAGCTGGAATTGCCACCAGGGACATTTCCCTTATACAGTCTGGACTATTTTTTGACAATCACTGTGAATTTCTCTCATTCTCCATAGCATGATCTCACAGCTTCCTTGTCCTAACTGGTTAGCCTAGATTCTTCAGGGAAGAACAGTCCTCCTTAGGTTTTGCAATCATGCCAGAATGCACAGGGAAGGACAAAGGAGATGGGTAAAGAGTCATTCTGCCTCTGCATGTGAAGAGTGTGTCCATGCCTGACAGGCTGCTTGCACATACCCTGACTCCATTATTTCACTGTAAATGCAATACAATTGAAATTAATATCCCAGGATGATAGAGAGAAGGCAAAAGGGAAGAAAAGTGAGGAAAAATGAGGTTGAAGGGACAATTTTACCCTGACATCCTTATTAGTCCTTTCCAGGAATCTGAGAAATGTTGCACTGTGGTCATCAGACAGTAATTCTTATTCCATATCAAATCACTCCACCCCAGGTCCTAAAATTATCTATTTATTTGTCTATCATTCTGGTCAACTTCTGTATGTCACAGTTTTGTGAAGCTAAGGATTTTTGTGATCCTTGATAAAACACAGTCTCTGTCTGTCCTTTGTCTTGAAGAATTCATTCTTTGCATAGATGACTGGAGAGATCTCTGATGGGAAGAGCTTTTTTCATTTGCCATCTGGTCTCTCCCAATCCCACTTGGGACCACATCTACTGATCTGAAATTCTCTTAATTGCTGATACTGTTTTCTGAGCAATGTGATGCTCAGTTTCAGGAAAAAAGCTCTTAGTTCAGGGAAAAACTAAATCAATGATATTTAGATGTGAATACAGTTCAGTCTTTGTGCTGTTGAATGAAGTACACTGAAAAATAGTCAAATCAATTTAGAACATGCCAAGAATGTATTTCTAAGATTTGTTCTGAGTAAAAAACTTTAAGTTAGTCTCACTTTCACCATCTATTTCTGGTGACCCTCAGTTAAAATTGATTTAAATCTAATAAATTCTGATCTTCATTAGGAAGATGGAAAACAGTCTGCTTGACCTCATATCTGTGGGATGAAATAGTGCCTCATCGTTCTTTAGAGATGTAGTGTGTTTTCTCTGAGGTATGAGAAACATTGGAGTTTACTACATTCATTGCTAATCATCACTATTCCTCAGCAAACTTGAAAGTGTTAATACTTCTTGTGACAAAATAAAAGCTCTGGCTAACATTTGCAGAAGCTTAGTGTGATGCTAAAAGTTTCAAGATTTGTTTTATGCATATTTTCAAACTATGTATTGGTCTGTTAGTTCACCTATAGCTTGAGCCCTGAAAGTGGCCTTCTTAACACAAGCATTCAGATTTACACACTGAGATTTAGGTGTCTATAAAATGTGTGTCTACATGTGTGCTAGGTGTCTAATCTCCCATAGCAGTCAGTAAAAATGAGATGCCTGAGAAGAAAAATCTGGTTTTGTACTTCCTACAGTGTCTAATTGCTTTTAGTTACATCTTGATCAGGGAGCTGTTAATGATCTGTAAAACCATCAGAGCAGAAGTTTAATTTGAAAAGGTAATGTCCAAAGGCTGCTTGATGACCTAGCTGAACAGCTGGATTTTGGAGTGAGTATTATTTGAGTATTATTTGTAATAATCAGATTCTTCCCATATGTCAGCAGACTGCTGGTCACTGAGGTTGCTTGAAGGAATTTTCATCCATTTGATATAATTTAGGATATCTGAGCCATCTACCTGAGGGTGGTAGATATGAAACAGGACGTATACGAGACCTATGCTGCAATGCAAAGACCTCTGGAGGTCAGGAGGGACACTCTAGCACATCTCAAATGACTTGACATGTCATGCACGGGCAGCTGATTCAATCTCCAGCAGAGGTCCTCTACAAATCAGCTATTCCCTTGGCTGTTTGGGAACCAAGGTCATATTTATGTATATCTTCAATGTTGTTTAGATACAGTGGATAATTCCTGCATGGTGAGGATGTTTTGACTACAGATTAGATGCAAAAGGGAAATGGTAGATGCTCTGTCAAATAGGCAGTGGATGAAGACTGAATAAAACACCATGGAGAGGGAGGAACACTGAGAGCTGCAGTGATGACAAAGGGATTATTTGACTAAGCAGTTTTATTCATTTGTCTTGTAACTTTTTCACATTCTCCTCACCTTGTCTTGTTCCTTAGCAAAAAAAGAAAGAACATTTTCCCTATTTTATATGCAGCCATCACAGTTTTAGCCAAAAAAGACCGAACTGATTAAATACTTCTGAGGTGACTTCCTGAGTTGTGTGAGATACAATTTCACCAGTTTTCACTGTATCTCTGTTTTATCTGTATTCGTTATATGTTTAGTGTTTACTTTGCAATGAATTTTTTCACTGCCTTTCCTGTCTTATACAGTCAAAATCAGGAAAATTAATTAATTAGTGACAGGACAAAGGACAATGGTTTTAAATAGAAAGAGGGTAGGTTTAGGGTGGACATAAGGAAGAATCTTTTTATGATGAGGGTGGTGAGACACTGGAGGAGTTTATCTAGAGAAACTGTTTGCCATATCCCTGGAAACATTCAAAGTCTGGGGCTTTGCACAACCTGATCTAGTGAAAGATGTCCTTGCTCATGGCAGAGGGTTTGCACTAGATGACCTTTAACGTCCCTTCCAAACCAAACCATTTTATGATTCTATGAAACTTAAAGTCCTGTGTTGCTGTGTGTCACCAGATCTGTTTTAGCAGGACAGCCTAGTCACTGTGCTTTCCTTTTTGCTGACCCTCATGTGAGTGGTAGCTCTGGCAAAAGCCATCTTGATGCCGTCAGTGATGATGATGTGGCAAAGTGGAACTGCTACAGTGCTTGTTTATTGATCATAAATAAAACAGTATGTCCTATAGGACAGGGGAAAGCTTGTGTATATTTGAATTGAAGGAACATCTTCTGCCATTACTGATGTGTTTCTTAAGCCACAACTTCACAGGATCTTACAAAAGTTCAAAATATTTCATTGTTTGTCTTGTGATTAAAAACACATTTTGTGAAGTGCTTGGTATCTGCTGATCTTTGGCACTTCTGAGATGGTCTGCATTGTATGTTATTTCTGTAAGATTAGGAAAAAGGTTTACTGTTACTTTCTTAAAATTGTCTAGGAAAGAATGTTTCAGGGTAGAAAAAAACCCCAGGAATGCAGTCTAGAAATTTGAAGGACTCTATTGTTATCAAAAACTTTCTTGAAAGTATATTTAAATTTATAAGATGCTTGACAACAAGGAAAATTTGGAATAAACAGTTATTCTTCCTGTGCTGGAGGCCTATGGGGAAAAATACTGCGCTCTAATGACCTGCAACTCACAAATCTGAGTAGACTAAAGTTAATAAGGGGGAAAAAAAAAAAAAAAAAGACATTTCTCTTTTTGTTTGGCAGCAAAGAAAAAACAATGCAAATATTTGTGTTCCATTGACAAGTTTAGTCAAAACCCAAGGGACAAGCTTTCAGACTGTGCAGTGTTATGGAAGATAAACCCAGATATTTTCTACGGAACACAAACTTAAATTCATCTACAGGCAATGAGAGACCCAGCTTTATTTTGACTATATTCCAAAAATCTAGTTAGTGCAGGCGCATGTGAGCAGTTTATAGACATCTCATAAAGGACAGATGTAATGAGAAAGAATAGTCCTATGGTTACAATTCTGGCTTGAAGGGTATTTCTGCAAGTGCTGCTTAATACTAAATACAGATACTGTCAGCATATTGTATCTATATGGGGGACGTTTTGATCCTAAAAAGAATGACAGAGGGAGTAGTCAGGGAGTGGACTATATGGCAGAACATGAAACTTGTTACTTCATGGAAATGGACATGACATTGACTATCTACTGCCTTTAGAAAGTAAGAAATGGCAGATTTTTAGAAAAACCTCTCAGCCAACTATTACAAACATGTCAAACAGGTCAAATACTGTCTAACAGGTGACATTAAGGTGCCACAGAAGGTGGTGTGTGCTTACTAGGTTGATTTTGCCCTGGGAGTAACTCCTGCTGCCACATTGTCCCTTGGAGCTGGCAGGCAGCTCTCCGCTTTCCATTGTCACCAACACATAATGAGGATAGGGGTTCCCTCTGTTACATTTTCTCTTTGTATATGAATTTTTACCTTCCTATTCCCTTGCATAACTAGTAAAAAAGAGAAGTATGGGAGGAACTTTAGCAATTCATTTGCAGGCTTGGCAACATTATGGTTGAACACAGCCTGTAAAAATGGCAGAAGGTGTGCTGAACCATTCAAAGACACCTGCTGTCTTGACTGCTAAAAACAGCCCTGAAGAGCCAAAGACTATTATGATTCTTGAGTAGGAAAAATGCTCCTAACTTGGCCTCCTGCCGCCCAGACACATCTGTTCTCTTCAAAATGCTGGAAGCAAGAGGAAAGTCACCATGATACAGGAGGCACTGAAGTTCAGAGGATGGGATGGCAATGTGTTAGCAAGGTGACACCTTCACCTTCCTGTTGCTGTTTAGATTATCAAATTTGTAGATGCAGGGACTGTTTCTAATGATGTGTTTCACAGAATCAAAGAATGTTAGGGGTTGGAAGGGACCTCGAAGGTTCATCTAGTCCAACCCCCCTGCCAGAGCAGAATCACACAGAAATGTGTCCAGGTGGGTTTTGAATTTCTCTGGAGTTTTTTTGCATGATGTTCAGGAAAATGAGGTCTTGTGCAAGCCCATTATGAAACTTAGGGATAGCAACTACTGCGGATCTTTTTTTCAGCTCAATTTTAATACTGTATCTAATATATGAATCTTGAATAATGGAAGCCAGAGAAAAGTGTTTTATGGGAAGATGGAAAAAGATAATGAGCTTCCTCAGAAGGGATGAAGATGATTGGTGTGGAGAAAGGAAACTTCCCTTGTTCAGATGAGCTGGACAGAGCCAGAGGAAACACTGAACTTGGGTTTGATTCTGAGAAGTGCTGAATTCCATTCAACTCTCATTGCTTTCATCTCAGACATTCAGTAAGCCCAAAATTGTACAGGAACAGGGTTATGAAGTAAATTGCAAGCTAAATCTGCTTTCACTTTTTCTATCTGTGTTTCATGAAACTGCTGAATCCATGAATGAGGGGTTGATTTTCAGATGACATGAATCAGCTGAACCACTAATTTGCATCAGCTGCTCTAGTGACCAGATCTGACCCTTACACATTTTGCTTAGAAATGAGGTATACCTGAAGGAAAAAAAGAGTGACATCTATCTGGAGTATTCTGTCCAGCTCTGGGCTCCCCAGTTCAAGGGAGACAGAAAAATACTAGAGAGGGTCCAATGGAGTCTATGAGGATGATAAAGGGACTAGAACATCTCTCTTCTGAGGAAAGGCCGAGAGACCTGGGACTCTTTATCCTGGAGAAGACTGAGAAGGGATCTTATGAATGTTTGCAATTCTCTGAAGGGTGAGTGCCAAGTAGAAGGGGCCAGACTCTTTTCAGTGGTGCCCTGTGGTAGGAGAAGAGGTAATGGTCACAAGCTGGAACATACGAAGTTCCACCTTAACATGAAGAAAAACTTTTTCACTGTATGGGTGATAGAGCCTGGAACAGGTTGCCCAGAGAGGTTGTGGAGTCTCTTTCTCTGGACACTTTCAAAACCCACCTGGATCTGTTCCTGTGTGGCCTGTGTTTTCCTGGTCTGGCAGGGGAGTTGGACTTGATGATCTCCAGAGGTCCCTTCCAACCTCTACTATTCTATGGTTCTATGATTTTTAAAAGACATAATTAGAGTTTCCAATTTCTTTATGTTTAAAACTGCGATTTTAGTTCAAAAATTCTTAAGTATCTAAGCTGGAAATGTGATGAAAATACAGTATCCTTAAACATCAGATAAGACATATCTGAAAAAATGTCTTTCAGAGCATTTTGCATATTTTTATGTGAATTGGAAAACTATGGACATTAAGAACACTCAAGAGAAAGAGAGACCTTGACTTGATTTGTGCATTCAGCACAATACAGGTCTGGTAAGTAGACAAAGGTGAGCGGTAGCCAGATGGTGTATGTGCAACCAATTTTGTATTATAGAAAAATGTCCTGCATTAACAGAGAGAATAGCTTCTGAGCATGATGTGAACTTGCAGAACATAGATTATGACATTCCCAAGGGTACTGACTTGTTATGCTGGAAGGAAGGACATCTAAAAAGAAATAGTCTGCTTTGAAAGACAGCCCACCTGGGAGGGCTGGGAATTCTCACATTAGCCTAGTGTCATCAGCTGCAGGAAGCAAATGGTTCTTGAAACTCTAGAACCAGCAATGGTCTTAATATTCTATTCTATTCTATTCTATTCTATTCTATTCTATTCTATTCTATTCTATTCTATTCTATTCTATTCTATTC